>CAKNXH010001311.1:352017-372864 GCA_932178445.1 Andricus quercusramuli
ACGTGCACAGTTGGCACGTGCACAGTTGTCCTTCTGACCAACGACGTGCACAGTTGTCCATCTGGCCATCGACGTGCACAGTTGGGCACGTGCAACGTTGCTACGTGCAAAGTTGACCCCATCCCGTCAAAGAAACCACAAAATTTTTGACACTCAAATTTAAAATTTAAAATTAGTAAAATTTTAAAAGCATAAAACTTAAACGACAGTAATGTGGAAATTGCCTAATTTTAAATATTTCATCTGAGAGGCTTATGTGTTTGAAATTTTTAATTCAAAATTTTTTAAACATGAACGCTTTCAATTTGAAAAATGTTTAGAATTTTGAATTCGTGAAATTTCATTAACAATACGATTCTGTAGTAATGGAGCATTTTTGTTTGAAATTGTTCAATTAAGCTGACTTTCAGTACGTACTTTTAATAATTTGGCTCATTTTGAAATAACTTACTAGAGCATTTTGAAGGTCCTAAATTAACCGTTTTTACGCTGAGAATGCTTCTAATTTGAAATTAGCGGTGCTTCGAACTTTACAAATATTCTTTTGTTCATTCATATAGGAGGTTCATTGAAATGAAAGGAATGAGTCCATTGAAGATTATCATATTAAAATTTTGCCGTATTAATATTAACCAGAATTTGTATTGATTAAGAATTCTACACGATTGATTCTAGTAATTTGCCTGCATCGATTACAATCTCTCGAAATTTAATTGATTAAAAACTTTTTCAAAAGTAGACTCAATCTGCCGGTAACGTTATGGTATTTTGCATGATTGAAAAGGCCTAAATGATTTAAAAATTAATCTTCAAATAGACGTAAGACTGGATTGTGGATATTTAAAAATATTTTTCTCTATTTGATTATTTTGTTTGCTTTTTTTTGTGTATTTACTTATTAGTTCGAGGGCTTGTGCATTTGTGGCGCATTCTGGTTGGAAGTTTATTACATCGCGTTACGGCGGTGGAGCCCCGGCGTTGCATATTTTAAATTCTGCTGACGTTTGCACCGGACAGTTCGTACGGAGTGTCGGGCAAAAAAGTATGGCGGTTTCGAGGCGAATGGCAGGAGAGGACCAGGCCGGTCGGGTCACAGTCTTGTACTTTTTTGCCCGGAGGACGCGGTGCCGGCGGCGCTGGTCGCTTCGCCCGGTATGCGAGAACCAGAACCAGACGGTCGCGACCATCGCTGGACGTCTCTTCCGACCCGGTGTCCACTTCTTCAACAACCGCACCATTAACTTTATGGAGGAAAACTTGTCTCACAATAAAAAAACATAAATTTTTAAAATTCGTTTTATAACCTTTTCCAATTCCGGAAGATCATATTAGAACAAAATGGCAAGCTGTTCTCTGTAATTAAATTATTCGTTAGTAACTAATTTAGTTTCCTTTTGGGTGCAATGAAAAGTTTGGGCGAACCTTCAAAGTTATTATCCTTCCTGTTTTTTTAAGCGATTGAATCAGGATGTGTGCAGGCAACAAAGTAAGATCCGAGGTTTTTGGCAGTGTCGTTTTTTTATCTTTCCGTCGGTCTTCACGCAGTCTCGTAAAGAGTGACAAGTGGTCCCTATTTGGGAACAACGAAACGACACCTGGAATCGTTTGTCCAAGTGGCAGGTGCGGATAATAAATTCTCTCTTTACTTGGGTTTGGATTCTACCTTAACATTGACCCAATAAAGATGCCTGCAAGTGTCGAGAAAATTGTCGAACATATGAAAGAAATTAAGATCATGTATAAACATTTTTGGCCTCTAATTATATTCTAGCAAATCGGTTTTTGTGCTTAGCTGCGTTATAGAGGGAATCCCGCCTCGTTCGCTTGAAGCTTCGGAGAATATTTTATTTAATATGAAAGAAAGGACATTCCAAATACTGAGCGTGCGGACGATGTCTGTCGCCGAGGACCCATTGAATGTGTTTCATGCCAGAGATTTGGCGTTCTCCAAAGTCGCGCCGATTCTCTTATTGAAGGTTCTCAACCTGAAGATCGACATTTTCTCCATCTTTTCAGGACATTAGTTAGAGGAAGTTCAAAAATATCTTTTCAAATAAATCTGCTATTAATTAAAATCCGACTCAGTTTGGTCCAAAAAATAAACCAAAATTTTATTTTTCTACTATAAACACCAGGTACTTCAAAACCAGTAAAACCACATACAAATGTATTCTTTCCAGTTTTCATGAATGAACTTGTCCTCTACCGAAAACAAGTTGTAACCTTGACATAAGTACCTATAGTCTCGATTTGATGACCTTGAAGAGTTTTATGTCTACAAATGTCCTCCTTGTTTCTATTGCTGTAGTTTTTGAGTAAATCAGTATTGGACTGTGAGAAATCTCGTCGGATATGAATTTTTGGAGAACCGCTGTGTGAAGTCGCGGGAAATACTGGTTGTTTCGCATGCTTGGGTGTGTGAGACGCGCCGAGAACACTGTCGCCATGGGCAAAAACACTATTGAGTTAATCAACTAATTTATAATTAAAATTCCTCAATGTGAGCGACCGTCCGACAGGTTTCCCCTCCTCCTGCTGCGCCAGTCGTCTACCGGAGGAACTCGCAAGAAGTGCCCGAGCCGCAGTCTGGTCCCGATTCTTTTCGCGGTAACCACTGCCAAATTCATAGAACACCAATTAATTGCTCATCAACGCCCTTCACTTTCCTTTCTCGCTTCATTCGCCCTCTAAAAAGTTGACCTAGTTTCGCGAGCACGTGGTGCGATTAACCCTCCGAGACTTAAACACCTGTCGTGTCAGTTCGCGGTACGATCAATGACCGCGAGTCGATTTTAATTAGACCGTCGATCAATGAACTATTGATTGTTGTTGGCAACACCTCAATCGTGTCAACTAGAACTAATTCAAACCAAATAATATAACAAATAGAAGAGCTTAATTTTGCTCTCTTTTCTATCAACATAATATTATTTTGATTGATTGTAACGCCTTGTTCAGTTGTGTGTTTATAAATCGCTGTCTTCTCAACTGTGAGTTATGTCTTGATCTAAAAATGGCTGAAACGAGTTAGTTGAGACTGGCGAATGATTAGGCTTAGGGAAAGGGTTAAAGACTCTTTCATGCACGGACGGTAATGAGGCAGTAATACTGGGATGCTGTCATGGCCGACTAGACACGCTTGCCTAGATCGCATTAATTACGCATACTGGAACTTGCAGCTCTAGGTCTTCCTAGTGATCGTACCACCCACAATGAAAAATATGATATTTTCATTTTCCTTATCGCATTTTTTCAGCATACAGGATCAATTTATATTACAGTGATGATGTGAATAACCTAAGTAACAAAATACCGTTGGAATCCCAATAATATTCCAAAGATTCCAGGAATGAGACAATTATACCGTGGCAGAAAATTAATTCTGTGGAAAAAGCCTCTATTAGAACTCATACTTTGGGTTCTTTTTCAGCGAAAGAGGTTCCTTTTTGTTGCAGCTCCCTTGAAACCAAAAATCGGTTCCGAAAGAAACCCCAGTTTTTTTCTGTGTTCTATTTAAAAAGTGGCCCTTTTTGGTACATGAGTCCAACAAGTAGTTGTAAAAAATTGGTACTGATTTTTCTCATACCTGGTGCATTAGTAGGATCTTATTCGAGTTACTAACGGGATATATCCTAGTGGAATTTCATTTTTGCTCAATTACTCAAGTTCTATTTCAACTTTGAAAATCGATCAGCTTTGTGCATGAGTCTCCGAATATTTCTGTTCCTGATTCCGAATTTGCAAGCTAGTTACTTATCCAATAATCACGGAAGCCAAGAACGTCTTGACTAATACGGAACCACGTGACGAGCATACAGCAGAAGATGACAGCGGAATTTCCACTTTCATTTACCCATATGGCATTTTCTGCTACAGGAAGAGAGCGAAACGTCAGTTTTCTTTTCCGGGATGGAAGGCATCAATTTTTTGTCTTCTTTACTTGCAGTTCAACTCGCTCTGCACTCCATTTTCCTTATTCACAGCTACAATGCTTTCAAATCCACTCGTAAGCTTAGCAATAAAGATGTCACACCTAAAACTTTTTATTTCAATGTCGTTGTCAGCGGCTTGTTTCTTTGTACTAATATGTATTTTCATACTGTATATGTAGTATTTCATAAAAGTATTGAATCAGGATTGGAATGAAGAAATATTTCTTTCTTCAGACACTGGGCTGGGCATTGTCACCAAAAAGGTGAAAGAGGAAACAGCTTAGAGAAAGAGAGGATAGAAGTCGTGAGGTCCGAGATTAATTAGGGGCCGTGTTTTAGCGGCAAAAATTCTCCACAAGAAAGAACGAACCGTTGCGGAGCCGCCTTAACTAACCCGCTTCGGACCTCGTCAACGCTCGCACAAGAACGTGCTACAAATTAAACCAGATCAGCGAAACGATCTCGAAAATTTGCCGTCTTCCTCGCACAGTGATTCCTTGTATAAACTCTATACTCATTTCAAAATTTGATTATCATATTTTGTTTAATATTATTATTATTACAGCAATTTTCCATTAACTTGGGTAATATAGACATCTGGGGCAAAGCGGTCTTTTAGTCATCATTTTAATGTTATTGTTAACATCGAATGAAAACTTTGTCTGTGGAATCACAATACTGATTTTCTCGTTCTTAGCAAAGTCTTATATAACCTCGAAGGTAATGCAGTCAGTCATATAATTCCAGGAGATAATCTCCAACGTGGGCAAGTAGACACGATGGTCTCTGAAGTCTATCTCATTGGTCTGTCTCTATTTATTATTCCTATAGGTGTGGAGTGTGTTGCAGTTGCATGCAAAGATAGTGAAAACAGTGCTTGGATCTTTTCCTGATAATGTTTGCAGAGTTGAGAAACAATGTTTTTTCCATTTTAAAAGCGTTTTTACAAAACTAGAAGCGGCGTTGAAAAATTATTTTCATAAGAACTGTTATTTTTAAAACCTGCTTTTACCCGAGAGGACCACCGTTTTACCCCATTCTCTTCGAGATATCCTAATATAGAAAACAAAAACATATAAATTAAACAAGTTACTTAATTCGTCCACTTTTTCATGTTTATATCTCCATTAATCGAAGTTTTTTATATTTTTGTTTCAGATGCCATGGGTGAGTGGATCCTTCTATAAGTCAGGACTACCTTTTTCGCAGAGGGGACCAATCCCTTTGCGATCGGTTTGTACGCGTGCGAGGACGTTAATGACCGTAATTATCTGTCTGATCGTCGCGAGTCGTTTATTATACTTTTTCCATAATGAAAACTCTCACCAGGTCTTATTTCTCATATACGGGGTGATTTTCAGAATATGAATTAAAATTTTAAAATCTCTATTTGAATTTTGTATGAATTTGAATTTTCTGCAACATTTTACACCTATTTCAACTATTTTTAAATCCTCTTACTCTATCTGCACACATCACAATTCTGAAACCTGTCCCGCAAAAAATAATTAGATTGATTAACTTGAACGTGGTTTGAATCGTCTAGACTCAATTAGATGATTATCTATTAAAACAAAGTTTTAAAGTCTATCTTCAGCCTCTAATCGATATCACTTACTTTCAAATAATATCCCCTGGTACATTAGAAACCTGAAATTATAGTATTCCATTAGGTATAATATTGATTTTTCAAAAATATAATGAATTAATAAAATAGTAAAATAATAGTATATTGTGTACCTACTCAGGTTTGTTTACCTGCGCGTGAGTTTGCAATAACAAGCCGAAGCCGAGTATTGCAAACATGCGAGGATAAAAAGACGTTTGTCTCCTTGATACACACGATATTTTATGTTACATTGATATGATTTACAAGCTTATCCCGTCTGAGATTTGAGGTTAGGTTGACGCAAGCATAATATCACATGGACGACAGCGAGTGCGTATGCGCGGATAACTATTAGAAGCCCATAATACTCCTAGGAGTGTTATGGACTTATTATTGTGCTGCACACATTCGTATGCGCTGGCGATCGTCCTGTTATGTAAGCGGCCACTTTCTGAACTAAAAAGATACTTATCAATCGCTTTAATCATTACTCAGGGTACCCGGGTACCCACCGTATACAAATTCAACTTTGAGTCGATTATTAATTTCTTATCAACTTATTTTTGTCAAGCTCGTGAAATTTTATGAGTAATTATACAGTTAATAATAATTTAATTGATTATTAATTAATTATTAATTTGTCGTTGCATTCTGTGTGCGGCAACCCGACGTGCAATATTGTGCATCGGGTTGCAGTGCACATTCCGCTCGCAAACTCCGCTAGGTTCAGCAGGTGAATTGTTCTGGTGTTTTGTGTGTTTTAAAGTGTTTTGTACCTTTGTCACTCACTTTTGATATTGATTTAATGAAATGAAAGAGTTTTTAAGAGACTTGAAACATTTTTTAAATATTTTGAAAATTCGAACTGTCTAACGTTAAGGAAATTATCCCCTTTTCCAGCTCTTTCAGGGCGGAAAAATTACGGATATATATAATATTACGGAAAAATCAGGACATCTTTTAGATATTACATTTCTCTACGAAATTTCTAGATTCGTAAGTTTTGAATTTGAAGAAATTTACTTTATGGATATCTATCAATTGGCAGGTTTAAATTATTTGTTACAGTACTTTTTTTTCAACTTTTTTGAAATCTCTTATTAAATCTGTAATTTATTTGGGATTCATTCAAAATTTCTTGAGATCTCTACAATTTGGAAAACAATTTGGTGTTTGATTATTAAGTTTAAAAGTTTTATTTTGTATTTCTAATTCATATAGTATAATAATGAAAATGCAATGGTACATTAAATTGTAGAGTTCTTAATATTTGTATGGTCCACAAGTAAATGTTTACAAGTTTTTCCCAAGTATTAATCGTCACTCTGTAAATCTAAAGTCTCAGAATTAAAAGTCACCTCGTGTATCAAATTTTTTCTGATGGGTGAATCATTTTGGGTACAGGTGATCTGATATTATGTGTCTGGACATTCGTTAATGGGCATTGGTAATTAATACATAAACGGTAAAATCACTGGTTTTGGACCCACCCCC
The DNA here is from genome assembly GCA_932178445.1 of Andricus quercusramuli. NCBI lineage: Eukaryota > Metazoa > Arthropoda > Insecta > Hymenoptera > Cynipidae > Andricus > Andricus quercusramuli. The sequence continues at coordinate 359,053 of CAKNXH010001311.1, forward strand.
TTCCACTTTTCTCGCCAGTAGCACGTATATGTGACATGAGAGGTTCCGAACCAGGGGATGAGAAATTGGAAGTTAATAACTTTCCAAGAAGATGGTAGTTTAAAAACCGATGAAATATTAAAGATTTTTTTTTTTTTATTATAAAAACGAATACAGTGGATGGAAACAGTATTTATTTTTTGTAACTTCCTCACTCTCCAGCACTCTTGAAATTGTACATCATAACGTTCATAACTGTGATATTCTCCATGAAATTAATTGAAACAAAAAAGATCTCTCAACTACTGAATAGTTCCTTTTCCGCCTAAGGAGTGAGTTGTGAAACATTCTGCCTCATTAACTCTGAAAAGACTTGGGTTTTGGAGCTTCGGTTTCCCTTTTTCTCTATCGTCTTTGACTTTTTGTGACCCGTGCATAATGTTGGTCATTGTGCCCAGCTGAAGCACTGACCGAATAAATGTAGACACGGACAGACTGACGGTCATGTGGTCGGACGCAAGCGCTCACCATGTGGCGTCGGGAACGTTTAATGTAATTACAGGTCACGGATAGAGGTATTCATTAACACGAAGGCGCGAGCGTTGCCCTTAGCCTCGGATCGAGAGATCGCGAGATCTTGGCGCCATTGTGACGTCCTGGACGCGCGGAACGTAACCTCAATCAGCCTCGAAGAATGGTAACGATGCACGCTTACAGGGGGCGTATCGTGAGACGAACATTCCGAGCTTTAATTGTTGTTTTTGTGTCGACTATTTAAGATCTTAAACTCAAGAGACAATTCCCTTGCTTATTTGTGATGCAATGTGAGGATATATTTTCCTATTTCTGATCAGGCGCTGATAGAGAAAAATTGAGAGGAACTGACAAGTTCTGGAATGCTGCTTTTGTCGAGCTGCAGCTAGAACTTTTAATTAGGATGTAACGAGAAGATATTTTTACCGCCTGACTTTAAGGAAGCGTACCGTCTAGTTTCGGACTAGAATTTTTTGGTGTTTTTTGACCTTGTCAGAACCCGGTTCAAGCTGCCAGAGTTTGACCTCTGAGCATGGGAGGACCATCTTTATTTAACACCCGAATAGAGCCAAATCTAATCCCTCTATCTTACTCACCTATACACTGAAAATTCCATTTGAGTAACTCCCATTTAAGTCCTGTTGCTCAGTCATGCGTGACAAACAGCACGAGGGCCGCACTCTCAGCACTTGTAACTGAAAATTAATTAATTAAAATCCATTTCATCCTATTTTGTTATACGTTAAACTAGTATTTTTAACTTCCTTTATTAAACAAAGTGCGGGTTTTTATCACATTATAATCGATAGAAATTTTAAACTATAAATTCCTAAAACTATAAATTCCACAAAATAATGCAGACGGAATTAAAATTTTGACCTAATCCTGTAAGCCACTTCACATGTATTCAATTTTAGGATTCTAACATGATTTTAGGATCAATAATTCATCCAAAATGCCAAAAAACTTGAACACGCATCAGGGAATAGCTTGAATTATTTTATTCCTTTTATAAAAGATTCTATAAAGTTATAAATGTTGAAATATTCAGTTAAAAGTCTAATTATTTTGTTGAATATTTAACAATCTAGTTAAAAAGTCATCCTTTTTTATTCCAAATTCGACTGTTCTGTTGAATATTCAACTAATTCGGTAAAAAATTACCTTTTTGTTGAAAATTAATATTTTTGTATTTAAACTAAACTGAAATCTTTCTTGGTTGACTATTCCATTTTTTTTTAATTTCTCTTTTTGGTTGAAAAATTCTTCTGGTTCATCAGAAATTTCACCTTTTTTAGATAAAAATAAACCATTTGGTAGAAAACATATTTCCTTTGGTTGAAAATTCAACTATTTTGTCGAAAATTCGTCTTTTTTGGTAAAATTCAACGCTTTTTGATTCAAAATTGAAATATTTTCTGATGTAAATATATACTATTACATGATTTGTTGGAAATCGAATTATTTTGTAAAATTTTCGACTGTTTTGTCTTGACTGAAAAATCTTTATTTCTTAAAAGATCGTCTTTTTTGTTGAAAATTAAATTTTTTCTCTAAAAATTAAACTTTTTTATTTTTGGTTGAAAATTGTTCGTTTTCAGTTAAGAATTCGACAATTCAATAAAAAATTGACGTGTTTTGTTTAAAATTAAGATTTTTTGGTAGAAAATTCATCTTTTTGGTTTTAAAATTCAACTATTTTGTTGGAAATCTTATTATTTTGTTGAGAATTCAACTGTTTGTTTTAAATTTTGCAAGGAATCTGTATTGTCATTAGAGAATAACAGAAAATATTTAATGTCTTTTCAGACTCGATGGAACTATGCAAGAAAAATTATATTAAATAATTTTTTTCTGAAAAAATGTCTTCTCCTTTCGCTCCGCTGGGAAATTTTTAATAAATTTTTTTAAATTAAAAAATATATAATATAGTATATTTAAAAAATTGTACTATTTTGTTGAAAATTCGTTTACAAAAAATATAAACTAGTACATTTTTCGTTTAGAATTAATATTTTTGTTGAAAATTCAACATTTTGGGTTGAAAATTCAACTGTCTTCTAAAAAAATCGTTATTGGCTTTAAAATTTAACTACATATTTGGTTGAAAACGGAACTGTCTTTGGTTGAAATTTAATATTTCTTAATTCATAATTCGACCATTTGAAAATTAAATGAGTCTTTGTTAGTTGAGAATTCAACAATTTGGTTGGAACATTATGCAATTTATTGTAAATTCGTTTTTCTTGGTAGAAAGTTATCCTTGTTGATTGAAAATTCAACTACTTGGTTGAAAATTCAACTTCTTTGTTTGAGATTCATTTTATTAGTGGAAAATTGAACAATTTGGTTAAAAATTCCACTATTTTGTTGAAAATTTAATTATTTTGTTGAAAATTGATCTTACTATATTGAAAAAGATAATTGTGCACTTATTAAATTCGTAGTTTAACAGGGTGGGCCGTTTTCGGCTCACTTCAGGACCACTGAAAATTACCTAGATAACCACTGGTCTCAATTCGGATCTAGAAAGGCCAGGGTGGTTGACCGATAGTTCCATTCCAGTGCGCCCGTTAAAATTGCAAATAGTCAATAGATCAGAACTTACTAATCCTGTTCCAATGAGAATCTGACAATTGTCCTACAAGACAGGTCATTTATCTATACTTCTACTTTGTGTACAAGTCTCGAGTAGTGTTTTTGAATTTTGTGGCCTAGGTCTTCAGTTTTGCGAAAAGAAGTCAAGACTACAATCTTCTTGAAAAGAATCCAGATAAGATAAGCATCCTCTCTCGTTTTCACAAATGTCGTATGATTTTTATCGATTTCCCAGATGTCTGATACGCTTCGACACCGACTCTTCGTCCGTCGCTTCTTCGCACCGCTGCACAATGACGCATTTTTCGGTCCATGCGATAATTAGAAAATCCATGTTTTGTGGACGCAGCATCCAGACGTGGTCGAACTGAAAATGAACGCGATCATTTTTCGGTGATTTATTCATGAAGGATTTATGTTTATTGTTACTTCAGTTTTCTTTTTATCGCGGTATTACCTTTTAGGTAAAAGCGGCTTATTCCTGGGAGACAGAAGTAATTTTTCGTATTACGACAGTCTTTTGCGCTTATTCGGTGTGTGCTTTTTGGATCTGGGGTGTGGATGGGATGCCGGTGTGTACGAAACTCGCTTATGTATACACGCCAGATCGCTAATTCGTTGGACCGCATCCATTGTCGCGTTACTGGAAACCACGCAAATCCCTTAAGCCTTCCTACAGTGCGTTGTACACAACCTTTAGATCCGAAACATCCAGTCGCCGTGGCGCGATATTATAGGCGGAGAACCTTCAGCGAGTCATTGATAACAAGATTTCACAGACAAGACGCTAATCTTTGAGAACATTCGACAAATGATCAAGAAAATGAATATCAATAATTATGCAGGCACACAAACAAATAAGAATGTAATATGCGGTGAACTAAACCACCATACCTGTATATATTTTTGACGTCGCTGAATCTGAATTTCCATTTACCGCACATGCAATTTTTATTTTTCGGTGTGCCCGTGTTATTTAGGAAAAATATACCTGTGTACTACTATTTCTGAGAAAAAAAAGTTTGTCGAGTCAGGCTTAATAGTCTATCTCATACTCCGAGATTTTCTCTTTTTTAAGAAAAAAATTTAAACCGAAAATAGTAAAAATTAAATCATTGAAAATATAAGGCAAATGCAATAAAACTATGTAATAATTTCAAATGAGAAATATGTAAAAATGAAATTGGTTTAAAAATTTAGTAGGACTTTAAAAACGAATTATTTCAAATCTATTCAAGATTCCATAATGTTAATATAAATAGACGATAAGGTATGTCTGAAATAAGATGTAGGCGGCTCACTTGTTTTATTTGAAAATAGTAGCTTTAAAATAGATTAAATTCAAGTTAGAAGCAAAATTGAAATTTGAAAGTGAAAATCTTCAAAATTGGGAAGTTCATTGACATTCAACGTCAATTCGAAAAGCTTTCAAATTTGAATTCATTAATACATTTATTAATTCGTAATTATTTAATTTGGAATATTTTGAATTAGAAATGGTTCTATTAGAGGTGCTTTGAATTTGAATTTAATTGAACATTACATACCAACTTTCCTTAAAAATTACTAAGAGTTCAAATAGGGGCCAAAGTATTAGAAAAGTTTCATATTATTTTTTTCAGAAATTTTGCAAGTGCTGATGAGATTTGTGTCCCAAAAAAGGATTTTATCCGAGATCCCAATGGGATTTTAGCGGGACCTTTTTTTTCTCGGGATTGCATTGGGACGTAAAAAATCGTCCTAATCAGAGCTCGTGAGATCTAATACGGCGGTGAATTCAAAAACTAAAAAAATGTCTAAATAAATAAAAACCAGTAAAATTGCAGGCGGTAAATGCTCCTTGCACAGTTGTACAGTGTACACCTGGGGAGAAGAGAATTAATAAGACGAGGTTTGGATTACAAAGGCTCCGATTAAAAATCCGTTTGATTTTATGAACTATCAAAACGACCGGTCTCGAGTCTATTGAAATTCGAGCGTACCTCTTTCACCCTCACGTTGCTTTCGTTTTTATTATAAATCGTGTATACACTAGCACCTGTGACGTACTGCGAAACGTGCGTGGGTTCGTGTTTGTTGCAGTGGGCACGACAAAAATCGATTCATCTGCATGTGGGTGTGAAAGAGAAGGAAGTCCTCGAGTCTAAAAATCGCCAGTGCGTTCAACTCCTTCCCATAAATCACCTTAATAAACCTTAACGTGCGCGGCGAACACGTTAATTCTACAAATGTAGGACATTTAATAAAAATACTATAATTTCTTAATTTCATAGGTGAAACCTATGAAATTAGGGTGTTGCGTCATCTCTCAAAATGCCTATTAAAAAAAAATACCTTCAGCAGAAAAATAGTTAGACCTGTGTTGCAAAGTCTGATTTCAATATAAACTCAAAATTTGGTAAAAAAAACACTTTGCTACAATTAATAACCATTCCCTAGCGACCGATAATAAAAAAAACCTAAAAATACCAGAGGAGGAGAAGGGGAACATTTTTTAGAAGAGGCGGGGTAATGGGGAAATAGTAGGGGATGAGTTGAAAAGTATCATTAGGGGGGGGGGCGATGAAGTGATGACATACCTCGCAGGTTATAGGGGTGAGGAGAGGGAAATATGGCGTTGGAGGGAGAAGGATGGACGGCTGCGGAGTGGTAGTGACGAGAGGGTCAGTTGGGGGGACATTTTCGGGCTTGGTGCCCTCTTCAGGAACTGATTTTTTGTTCTCTTTAGATATTTTTCTTCACATTTTTAAAGAACCATACTTACTTCATTAATAAAATAATAATGGTATGAAAATGAATGTTTGTCTTAAGTGATTCATGATATGGTTAGGAAGTTTGGGAGGGGAGAATCCGCAAAGTTCTTTTATAAGGTACGTGCGAGCATCCGGTTTGGGAGATCCTCAAATATGCCCAATTAGCCCGAGCTGACATAATAAGTAGATAAAGAACCCTAAATCTTGGCGGCGTGCTCGCGCGCGGTGAGATCAGAGGCGCGAACTTTTTCTACCGGGGCGCACAAGAACTTCGATGTGAGATTTTTCGGGATGAAAGGGTGGTGGTCCAAAGTCCAAATGATTGCATTTTAGGGACGATTTAGTCACCCGTCCGTCACGCACGTTCCGCGCTACTGTTCCTTCTCTACCTTCCTGACATTCATTCCTCTCCCATCAAAATGGGCCCTTAACTCACCTGAAAAAGCAAGCCGTGGAAAAATTAAATATTGATTATTGCAAATGATTTTTTTTTTTATAACTCTTCCTTAACGAGGAATGCAGTGAATAATGGGCAGCTTAAGGCAGATTTTTAACGAACTGTTAAGCATGTAACTCATTTAATATGGTAATAGAATTTTTAAAAATCTCCAACTTCCGGTGAATAAAAGGGTAGAGCGGCTCACGGAGAACGAAAGCGACGCGCACTCTCTGTCGCTCTCCCTCTATCTCTTACAGTCAGTCTGATTATTCCCGAGGGAATAATTAGACCCTACGGTGTAATTAGAGCTTGGTCCCGCTCGCTGTCCAGGCCGCATCGCGAATTAAAATCTTACACGTATGCGCCCATTTGAAAGTTAAATCCAGGGAGCCTCCTTTACATATACTCCTCGAGAATTTGACGACACTCTCCATCTTTCACAAGAGACCATGACGATCACCATGTTCTAAACTCTAAAAATGCTTTTTCTAATATAGGGTAAGCGAGAAATCTTGATTCGGAAAAATGAAATTGCAATTCGATCGGGAATTCTTTAACCCTGGCCCCCCACCCTTGACCTTCATGCTACATTCACTTCCCCTGGGTTGTGTACGACGCGGTGTCCTGAAAATGGCGTTGCCGTTCAAAAACCCACCATTTTGGGCTTAGAATGAATGATACTGAATCTTTCAAGTATAAAATCATAAATTTTGATTTTGGAAATGGTTACAAAAGAAATCTGTAGTTAGGAGTATCAAATAAAAGAAAAAAAATCCTGAACTATTGTCACCTAAGCCACATTCTGCAAAAATCCAACGTCACTTTACTCTTCATCGCACTCCATTCTTGATTCGTTTGATGATGCTTTTGACAAACAAGAGCGAATTATGGCTCTTTTGTGCTCCTCATAAATGCCTTCTTTGCAAATATAGTAGTTGTTATAGCTATTTTGGTCCTTCTTCCAGGAGCAGAAATCTACGCTCTGGGTTGTCCACAACCCGGTGGGCAGGGGACCAGGGTTAAATTTGATCACACTGCAGCTCCAAATGTAGATGTGCCTGCGCATGAGGCATGTCTCCACTCTCGGTGCTGCCCTCTGGGCTGAGTTTGACAAATCGCCGTCCCCATAGGTGCAAATGGGTGATAAGTAATTTATTTCCATGAACTGCTACAAATAAATTCTTTCTCTAATCAAATTTCTCATGGGATGAAAATTGTGGAACCTTGGAAGTCGGCAGGTTGAGTTAAGTTGGCATAAGTTGGCGTTGTGGTCGCCCGACAAATAGATTACGTGCCATGGGAATTTTTCGAGGGTTTGTTCGCGTCTTCTCATCTCTTGCGCATGCCACTCACGTATCCATCCTCGCAGGATCACACCCCCTTCACCCCACACGATTATCCATCCAACCCTCTAATATGAGCGGAACCACTCGAAAAATTGTAACGCGTTAGCCCCAAATTCACTAAGCATTCTATTATTAAATCGACGTCTGTTACGACTCGGCTTGCAAAGAGCGCTCGTGAATTTAAATTCGTTGTCTCGCGACGTCCATCAAACGTCGGGATAATAAAATAAAATCATAAGCAGAAGCTTGAAGATCGAGTTTGAGGAGCAAGAAATAAGATTAGGGATTTAAAATGAACTTCAGATTGTTTCCTCTTAATAAGTTGGAAATGTTATTATAGTGTAAATTATAGCAGCTGGATAAAAAGCTTTTCCGTGTAAATAATTCTTGGTAGAATTACCAGGAGTGTTTATTTCCTACGTAATTTGTAAAAGTGGTAATAAGTCGATATTAGCCTGTAGGTAATCGGTCTCTAACTGAACTGTATATTTAAAATAAAAAAATTGAAGTAGGTGGTATTTAGCTTGGCGATATATTGCAACTTAGTGATGGAATAAGCCACGATTTTACTCCTTTCTAGCCGCAAACTACGTATATTCATATTTCAAAAGATTTACGTACAATCATTTCCCCTTCAATAATTTATTCAGGAAGCCCTATTACACGTTTCTCTAGGCCTTCTTTGTCCCTTTTTCCCCGTTGGTTGATAAGACCTTTTTAGCTATTATCTGAGTGGGTATTTCTTATTCACTCTGTCTCCTTAATGATGTGTCGTACCGACCTTTGGTCAGGTCGTATCCCCCTTTTTCTCCGTGGACCCAGCAGGTTCATGAAATATTACTCAGAATGCGTTCACTTCCTTTGATCGGCAAAAGAGAAAATTGCCCGTTCAAGTCTCAAGGGGGCTAGTTGCAAGCGTTATATTGATTTAATACCATTTACAATTGCTAGATCGCTATCTCTCTATCTTCATTTCAGGATCGTGATAAATAGGGTACAGGAAGAAATACTTCTAAATTCACCGTTTTGTGTTCTATTGTATTTGATTAATAATAAACTGCCTTCACAAGACGTGATGCCTCCTACCGAAAGTTTGATTATAAGCCCAAGCTATTTTGGGAGGTGACACGTTATCTGATGGCATCAATCAATTACTAAAATTAATAAATAAAACATAAAATTCAAAGAGTTAAATTTTTATTATCGAAATGTCTAATATGCTACATAACACCCTTTTTAATTAAAAATCTTCGATTTTCCTGTTCACTGCTCTCCCCTGGCATGTATCTGTTGGCTGTAACCCTACATAAATTTCAGTCACGCAAGTACAGTAAAGAGTATTAATTATCAAACCGCAACGGGGAGAGGATCAAATAGCATACACTATATTTAAAGATCCCCTCTTTTGGACTTCTATTGAATATAGGCTGGTTACCTTATTAACAATTTAATACCCTCCGTCATTTTCAACTTTCCCTCTCGTTCTTCAAATCTTTTTCACTCATCTAATATTACCTTACAGGTAATTACATTACTTAAGTCAATCCTTTATAGCAAAATGATGGTTACATTTTTGGATGCACTTAATAATCTTCTTTTTCGTGGCCCTGTGTTGTTTAATATATTTTTTCTCCTTTTTCGTTCCTACAACCCTCTTTTTGTCGGAGAATGGTCATACCTTATGTATGGGATGCCACCATCATCCGCAGGGTGGTGGATCTTCTTGTCATTTCGTATTCGACACTGACCACTCGCCACTTTTGTGGCGGATCTGACCTCATCGCAAACGTGAGCCAAGTACGCGTGGTCCATACTGGTCGAAGCTACTATCCATAAGAGATGCAAATTGAAGGATAACTCTTCAAAGGCTCAGAAAATTTCAACTTCCATTTCAGATCCGTCAGTGTTTCATCAATTTCATATAACATCCTTCTTCATAAATTCGTTTAATATTCAAACCCAAGTCCATAAAAGCGTAAGTCCAGTGAGAAATCTATCTTAGCTTGAAAATACGATTATTAAATAATTTATGTACTATACAATAAGAAGGTAATCGATAAAACTAACGCTTAAACTTGGAGTGGATAAGTAATGATGAAATAAATCAATTAGGATAATGAATCGGTGGATGTATAGGGGAAAATGGCGAAATAACCAGGGAGACGGGGCTTTTTATGGCAAAACCAGTTTCGACCGACGGAAGACCAATGTCGTTTAGACGTCTAAACGACGTTGGTTTCCTACATACTATGTTGCTATCATCGATCGTAATCTTACAGGGGACCCTCGTGAATTCAACTCAGGACGTACTTGTGGACGGGGCCGTAGGTATTTTGTGTTTTACGCGCTGAATTAATCCAACTGGAAACCAATGCTTGCCGCACTAATTATTCCGGACTGCTCGATCTCTATTTGTAAGAACCATAATTAGAATTGGGTTAATGTAAATGTCTTCCACGTGCACGTTTACATAACGCTCCGTTAATCGTTTCAATTTAATTCAGATAGACAGCCAAACATGATGAAATTATCCTTTAGTACTTGATTTCACCACCAGGGTAAGTGTCATCATTTCTTTCTCACAAGCTGTATTTCACCACTGCAAGTTCAGACCTTGAACAGTATGACTTTTTTGACTGTTTATTTAAACGTGTTCTTTCAGAGACTTTTTTTTTAAATTTAAATTTAAATTTTCCCAATTTGCAAGCATTTAAATTTACAAAAAAGTAGAATTTTAAATTTTTTAAATATTTTTTAAAATATTTGTGCTACGCTCACCGAATTTCGGTGAACCCCGACGCAGTCTTAAAAATTAGGGCAACATAGTTTATATACACAGGAATATCAATTATATATAGAGTGGATTTTAAATTTGCAATTCATAGAATTGGATTCTGAAAATTGGTTATAAACTCCAATCTGTCTGTACTTTTTTGTGGAATGGGGCTATCAGTGTGGGGTATAGAATATTTTCAAAATACCTGTAGAAAAATTCTAGAAAAGGCTGGACCGATGTGACTTGAAAAAGTGGAAGTGGAAGTGAAAAAGTTACATAATCACCCCCTGGGCACTTACATGATTCTACCGTGACATCCTTCAAATGTTAACTAAATAGCGAAATAGTACGTTATAAATTAAGTTTATAATTTGAAAGCATCTTTCAGAGTTTAAAAATACCTCTGTAGAATTGGACTATTTCAAAGTCTTCTAGTCGATACAACGCCCACGAATTTGTATGTAGTATCAACATTTTAAAATTAATCTCTTCCTTCCCTACCATTTATCACCCATCTCACACCGTGAATCGTAAAACATCAAATACCGTTTCAATGTCTATCAAAAATGCAGTTTAGAGCATGAGAAATCATTTATAGGTTATGTGAAGTTCATCCAAGAATCGTTACCTCTTCCCCTTGGCTCTCCCTCTGGATTTGATTGAAATTCATGAAACTCCAGCTCGTGTCCGAAAGTTCGGACCAATCGCTTCAGAGGTAGGGTGGGGTTTTAGGGTGAGTGTATAGACACATGGTGCTACTCGGCTATGCATTGTATCTGGGAAATGGTAGACGGTCGTGGTCGTCCGATCCCTGAACGTTTTAGAATTCACGTGGTGGCATGCCTGCCTGACTGCTTGACCATCCACACACTCTCCATCTCTCTGCTTCTCTCTTTCTCTCTCCGCTGTCTCGGCTCGCTGACCGCTCTCCTCGGACATTTTAGTGGCTCCCGTGCTTGGCATCTGCGAATACTCGCCACATCCCCAGGGTGGAAGGACCTCTTATGGCTTTCTTCAACAGAGGTGGAGTGACACTAAATTTTTTCTTGGGGAGTTAAAAGTCATTAAAGTTTGAAACTATTGTCTAATTCCGGGTTTTTTAGGAGATTATTATCTTCAACCAGCATATCTGTCACTTTCGAAAGTATCCTGATTTGAATTTGTCAAGTGACTCATTAAAAATTCCACAACAGACGTAAAATATGTATAAAGTGTGGGAAAGATGAATAATATGTGCTAGTTGCGAATCTGAAACAACACTTTTTGAGTTTTATTGTTGGTGAAAAAATGAGCTGACGTAACTTATTAATATTAATGCGATTGAAATCAAAACGAATTAAATCTCTTACGAGACGAGTTTTTTCTTTTATTTTTAGTTTTGCTCACTCTTGGGTACAAGAGATGCCTTCTCGACATTGAGGCGACGCGACACATCGCGATTATACGACCACGACCGATTACCAGATACGGTGATAGAATGCAAAACAGTCGAGAAGGACAGAGTAACTTGCCAAGCGGACTCCCACGAGGACTTAGGCGCTTATTTTTTATTCCAAGGATTCAAACCACGTGCTTTAACTACTTTTCAAATTCTTCGAATCTTGATTGATTACCAAGTTTTGTATTATTATAAAAATTCACAAAGTCTTTCTTTGGTCTTCTATTTCTCTGATTGATCTTTAATTTTACTTTTTTATTCTATACTTTTTTTCTGCTGTCTCCTGTAACGATTCTCACGGGTTTCGAAATCATTCCGAGAAATCGCCGAGCGTGATTTACCTCTCGCGATCGGATGACGCTCGGCGTCAGATCGGCAGGTGGAATCCTGGATCGAAGGATCGTCGACAACGGGGCGTTCGTAAATTCATAGCGGACCAACTGGGAAGATTAGTTCGCATAATTCCTCAAGGTCTACCGGTTTTGATGGCGACAGGTAGCCTATCTCAGCACGATCTTACCCCCTCCCCTCCCCATATCGGTGAACGGTATTGATGCGATTTTATTGATGCCTCAACCTTATACCAAGGGTTTGTCAAAGAGAAATCAGAAATTTATTAATTCCGGAACTGGCGAAATTGCCTGATTAACTCGGCTAGGATTTTCGGTTGCTATTTACTCGGATTGCCGGGATGGCCATACAGTTTTCCCATGTTTCAAAATCCACAATTTTTTATCTTCAGTTTGAAAAGGATTGTAAAATTTCCTTAATAATCCGAGACCTACGAATTCTGAAATTGTGAAATATCGCGGCTTAACTCAAAAAATAACGGAGACACTCGGCTATGCGTCGGATTGCCGGGATTGCCGAAAGAGTAAAAACGTTTGATTGGCAGGATTGACAAAAAATTCCAAACCGCGGTTCAAATCTAAAATTTTTGTTCTTCAATTTAAGAGAAGATTTGTCAAAATTCTTTTTGAACGAGAGAACTATGATTATGTTCTTGCTAAAAAAAGCGGACTAACCCAACAAACATCAGATATACGCTCGGATGTTCATTTGCTTAGATACTTAGATTGATGGGATTGGCGAAAGAGTTCTCAGTGCATCAGCACAACATCCTTAAGGGGGATAAAAATAAATTCTCATTCTCGAATGCCGAAGCCGTTACATGGTGCAAACTGCAAAGAGAATAATGTTGCGTTCCATGGCTCGTAAAGATCGATGAATGTCATCGGCATCGACATCACCCGCATAAGTGCGATTACAAGACCCCTATATGCGAAGGTTCGATGGATGCAAGTGCTACGTACATAAAATTGAGAAACGTATATGGAGAACTCCATGCCAGATTCATAAAAGGCAAACATTCATCTCGCCAATTTCTTTTTCACCAAATTTCTTACACATATAAAAAGAAAATTGAATCTTGAATATTTTGCTAAAAAATGTTTTCCGAAGAGTCATTGCATTGTGAATTTTCGTCGATGTTTAATATTTTCTGTAGAAAAAAATGGAAGATTTTCATAATAAGTTCTACCGTTTCACTTTCTTTTCATTAAATTGATTGGACTATATATTTTTATGTAAAATTGAATGTCTCAAAATGGGCCTATCTCTTATTGGCTAAGACTTTATTGAAAGTGATTGGTACCACGAAATTCGCATTCTCTGGTCAATTATACGTAAAAATGTATTGTTACAATTAGTTTAATGAAAACCAAGCGCAACGGAACAACTTATTATGAAAACCTTCCATTTTTCTTCACAGAAAATATTAAAAATCGAAGTAACTTAAAAATGCAACAATTCTTTAAAAAAAAATGTTTTCGAGTAAAATGTCTGATAAATATTTGTATTTTGTAAATCCGGTATGGAGTTCCCCATACATGTGCGGCAAGGATCGAAGGTCAATTTGATCCCGCGGTGTATATGGGTACCTTGCTTGT
>CAKNXH010001312.1:0-23110 GCA_932178445.1 Andricus quercusramuli
GAAAAGTTACTATCCTTCGGGATAAATGATATCAAGTTGATGAATGTCAACACTGTAAAAAAAAAGTATCATTTCAAGGCTAGTTTTCGGTATTGAAACAGTCCTCCAAAAATACAATCTCGAGTGGCTCTATTCTAATGCCACTTTATTTTTATGCTACTAAATGACGTTTCAGTACAACTTTTTTGGATCGAAATATGACCGAAGTGAGAATTAAATTTGTTCTGTTTCAAATGTTTTCTGTTTCTCTTAAGTATGAAGTTGGAAGAAATTGAAACAATTGCCCTGTGCATTATTTCAGTCCGCTAGAACGTACCACTTTTCAATGTGAAGTTAGCAAAGTAAAATAGCACGAAAGATGGCTTCAAAAAAAGACGATTTGGTATTATAAGAGGACGCCAAAAAAATGATGCTCGAATAAAATGGAACCATAGTTTTTACAGTGAAGAGCAGCACTTCTTGTTTAACCTATTTTGTAATTATTTAAACAATTTTTTCTCCTTAAAATCGTAAAAAGTTATTATCTTCTGGAATCAATGATACGATTATCGAATGTTGAGAGTAATATATTCTTTGAGGGTAATTGGTAATTATTTAAACAATTTTTATTTGTTCAAAGAATTTCTTCCCTGTGAATCGTAAAAAGTTATTCTTTTCTGCATTCAAGGACACAGTTTACGAATGTCAAGTGTACTATTTTTTGTTTAGGATATTTTGCAAATATATATAAACAATTAATAATCATTCACTTCCGCCCTTTCAGAAGAAAGGTGGAAAAGAGTCTAGTTTTTTCGAATCACTTAGACTTATCTTATCATTCAGTATTTCCTTACTTTAGAACGTTTTTTTTGTTGCAATATTTGAATAAGCAGTCTCAGACCAAGGTACAGAAATAAATATAATATACATTTTATATATTGTGGTTAAACATAATGTAGAAAATTTCGCCATTTGGACAAAATCTCGTACGAGATGAGAATGTGTTCGCTGAAGCCGAAGGAGCTTTAACAAAAGAGAATTCACAATCACCAAATTACATTTGTCAATGCTTCGATCTTTAATTTAAAAATGTCTGTGAACAAATGTGGGGGAAGTACAAAGATTGAGGCGCGCGCCCAGAGCGCGATGAGTATGTGCTTGTGCTGCGGGCAGTTTTTTTTTCGTTGCGAATTAATTTTTTTAACTATCCCACTTTTGGTTCAAAATAGATCTTTTTCTGTTTTTGAATGCAAATATCAATCGTCCTGTACACAAAAGCAATGAAAATAACAACTTACGTTGGAAAAAATTCAATATCTACTAATTCATTGTCTAACATTAAGAAATTTGTCAGAATGATTGAAAGAATGCTTCAAATGAGGTTAGGTGATATTAGCCTAACGTAGGAACCTAAATTAGCAGCTACACTATTATTGTAGTCAGTGTCTGTATTTTGACAGGATAAATGCGTAACTATCTTAATATGTAATCTATAAATATTGCTTATGTATATCATTAATTTTTGTAGGCAATGGACAGCATTGTCTTAATAAATTATATTCTAGATTATTCTATCATTTTTCGGGTGATTACTGATCCTTTTTAGAAATAATTTATTCAAATGGATGTTTGAAAGTAGAGAAGACCATGGAGATTTTTATCCCCAGAGAAAAGTGTAATCAATTTCATTTCTCTCAGAACTTTTCCTCTTCTTTCCTGTTCTTTCTGTCTCATTAAAATTCTTGATTGAATGCAGACAAGAGAACAGTTTTCACAGTCTGACCGCTTTTTTTAGTTCGAGTTGATACATTTTATCGGTAGAAGAGCAAGTGAATAAAAAAAAATCTGCCCGCTTCGCAGGCACATTCTCATCGTGCGCTCCGCGCGCGGCTCGCTTCGCTCGCAAGTTTGAGCGCGCCTAGGGCGCGCGACTGTTGGATCTCGAGCTTCGCGCTCGATCATATATTTATCTCGCGCTTCGCGCTCGATTATATATTCACCTCGCGCTACGCGCTCGGACGTATTTAAATCGCGCTTTACGCTTGGTTTCTCTAGATTTTTGAACTTCGTGTTCGACTTTGATGGAAAGAAAAAGTTTATTTGCAAATATTATAAAATTATCAAAACCTCTACATGTGAAGTGATTGTTAAATTTGTTTTTATTTTAGAATGAAATGGAACCTCATTTACTCAAGGTTTTATCGACCTTAAGGAACACATTCTCATCCAGACACTCGCGCTTCGCGCTCGAGATGTGATTTGGAAATCATTTGAACCTTGCGTTCCACGCTCGGTTCTGTGCACCGTATGATAGAAATGAAAAAGTCACGAATAAAACAAAAACTACGCATCCTACTAGAACACGATTTATAACAAATTTGTACCTCTTCTTTGGATGAACAAATTTTGTCTCTGTCATTTTTCTCGTAGCTTGTGTTATTCGTCTAAAAATTTACTTTTACTATTTCCAATGCTGTCTTTTACGAATAAAATAAAAACTACGCATCACATCAAAAAGTGAATAATGACAAATTTGGAGATCATTTCTGGGTGCATAAGTTTTTCCCATTCATCTTTGGTCGTATCTTGCATAGTTTGACAGCAAAATGAAATTATTGATTTTTAATTATTTTTTTGTGTGATCAAAATTTGGATTTTTGATTTTTCAAAAAATTCAAAAAGTTGTTAAAAAAATATTGTAGGGTGTTCAAAAAAAACATTTTCCTCCTCTTGACTTTTTTCCATATCGTGCGTTTTTCGGCATAAAATGTTCATTTACGTTTGTTTTTTGTAATTTTGAAAATGCTATAACTCCTGTAATTTTCTTTTTATCCGAAAAAGTCAAGAGGATAAATTGTTCGAGTTTTGGAGTAATATGAATAGCCGTACATAGAATTTTTGAATTTTGAAAAAAAATTGTCTCAAAAATTTTCAAAATGTGCTCACTTTTTGAATTTTTATCCAAAATAGTTGGTTAACGAACTTGTTCTTTCTTTTTAGGCTCTTAAGAAATGTGCCAAAGCACAACCCAATCTGATTATTTTTTCGAAAGTTATCGTGCCTACAGACAGACAGACAGATAGACTACAGACAGACAGACACCTTGCTAAAAACCTTTTTTTTAGCTCAGGGGGTCTCAAAACGTGGAGATTTGATGAAAACCGACCAAGTCAAATTTTACATAAAACCAATACCTTCTCATTAGAATGAGAATGTAAAAATTTGCCAAAAAAAATTGATGATATCTTCCTGCGGATGGAAGCTGCTTTTTCCCATGTGCAAAAATGTTCTGGCACTGGCCTGTAACATTTTTTCTGGCTAACCCCAGGCCATACAGTCCCCCGTTCAGAAATATGATGATTGGCAAAACTAGGCCCTAGCCTGGTGTTCTATCCTGGGCCAAACTTGAATGAAGCGTCAAATCTGGCCAGGGCCCGGTTTTATGGCCAGATTCGACCGTCCAGCTTGGCCCAGGCTAGATCCTAGTTTATTATCGATTTCTAGCCATTCTTTATTTTCTGAATTAAAAGTCGGAATTATACAGAAATATTTTTTATTCAAATTTAAAGTTGATAAATGGATTAACATATTTATTAGTTTTATGAAAACACAGTGTTTTATACTTAAACAGGTTTGGTAAGATCAAAAGTAAATATTTGTTTAATATTTAAAAATCGAAAAAAATATCATATTTTTGTTAGATAGATAAACGTTTATTTTTCAGCCTGCTGGCCTTAAAAAATTGACTTGCTTACACATCCATTTTTTTACAGAATTTCCTTAAGACTAACCCTTAAAAACTAACATCCATCCATTCCTTATCTCGAAGCCGCACGCTCGTATCGCCTTGCCTTCCTCGCTTCGCCTCGCCTCGCTCGCATGTCCCTACTTTTTCGCATTGCCTCGCTTGCCAACCTCTGTTTTCGCAGCTAATACCTATTACTTATCTACTATTTACAATATTTACATCTTACTTATATCTACTTTCTCTCCTATTTACAATCTTTCCTTCTCCACTCCTCTTCCTCCTTCCTTCTCTTCATCTCCATCTTACCCACCACTCCCTTCACCCATGCTACTGCCCTTTTTTCCCCCTTTTCATGCAACATCGCCACCATGCTTATCTCACTTCTTTCCACCTCCCCGCACTCCTCCAGCCAGTGCTCCACTCTTGCATCCCCCTTTCCGCACAGTTCACACATCCTCTTCTCTCGAGAGAGCCAGAACCTATTAAAACCCTCCATACACCCACACCTCATCCTCGCTATAAGTTCCTGACTTCCTTTCTCTCCTTTCACACACAAATATTGCGCTCTTGCCCTTGGCATAATCCACACATAGTTCCCGTTAAATCTTGACTCTCTTATTCTCTCTTCCCCTTCTGTCTTCTCTCTCTCCATGCTGTTTTGCTTAACCAATTCATAAACCTTCCTTCCTTCCTCGTGCATCCTTCTCACTTCATCCATCTGCAATCCATTCATTCTAAAATACCGTTCCCTCTCCGTCTCCATCTTCCCACCCCCTCCCCTGTTCTCCTTCTCCCACCAACACTCCCTAACCAGCCTACTTCCCCCCTCTTCCAGAAATTCCTCCTCATATTTACACGCCCGGCCCCCGCTAGAATTGCTACACTCGTTCTCCCCGTCTCCCTCCTGACAATATAATTAGGCGTGTTCCTTGCCAACCCCAGGGTCCACTTTACATACCTCTCCTGCGTTCTATTTACCTCTTCACTTTCCTTCCACCCCCACACCTCTACCCCATACAATAGCACACTCATCACCAGTGAATCAAACAATTTCATTCTCCTTC
This sequence comes from Andricus quercusramuli, assembly GCA_932178445.1. Taxonomy (NCBI): domain Eukaryota; kingdom Metazoa; phylum Arthropoda; class Insecta; order Hymenoptera; family Cynipidae; genus Andricus; species Andricus quercusramuli. The sequence continues at coordinate 4,792 of CAKNXH010001312.1, forward strand.
CAAAGTCATCTGCGAATAACTTCATTCCCAACCCCCACACCTGCCTCATCACCACATTTGCCCTCCTCACTCTCCCTTTTATGTGACCATCCACTCCCCCATTCCTTCAAAACACGAAGCCCAGGTACACAAACTCTTTCACCTCCTGTACCTCCTTTCCCTTCCACTTCCACTCCCTTCCCTTATCCCTTCCCCCTCCTTTTCTGAACACCATAACCTTGGACTTTTCCGCATTCAGCTCTAACCCCTTTTCATCCAGGTATCTTCTCAACCTCTTCATCATCTCCTTTAAGGCCTTCTCGCTGGTTGCCAGCAACACTATGTCATCTGCATACGCTAGTGACCAAATTCTAACTCCTCCTATCCTTACTCCTCCTACCACCCCGGCCTCCAGCTTACTTTCCATATCCGCAATTAAAATCGCCTTGCCTTAGACCCCTATCCATCCAGAATCCCTCGGAAATCCCCTCCCCTCCTCTTACCTTGTCTTTGGTCTCTTCATATATCTCCCTTACCCTTTCAATTAGGCCTCTCTCTACTCCCCTATCCTCCATTGCCTCCCACAACCTCCCCCTATCCACCGATGGAAACGCGGCTTTGAGATCCACAAAAAACGCGTACACTCTCGTCCCCTTCTTTGCTAATTCTCTATCCACCACGTGCTGCATCACGTAGATATTGTCGATAGTACTCCTACCCGCCCTAAATCCCGCCTGCGTCTCCGGCAATATTCCTTTCCCCTCGACATCCTTTCGCAGTCTCTCTGCCACCACCATCGCGTATACCTTATACGCCGTATTCATTAGCGTAATCCCTCTATAATTTTCCTGTCTATCTCTATCCCCTTTCTTATACAGTTCTTATACTTCTCTCCACCCTCCTGGGAATGCCTCGCCCCTCCATACTTTCTTCACTACCTCCTTCAGCCTCTCCCTAAACTCTTGTGTACTAAACAGCCATGCTTCGTTCTCTACCCTATCCAGCCCTGCTGCTTTTGACCTTTTCAACTTCCTTATCTGCTTCTCTATCTCTTCGTCATTCAACTCCACCATCTCTGCCTCCCCCGTTCTTCTACTTCCCCCATCCTTCTTCCTTGAATCCAAGCCCTGGAATGATTCTTTGAAAAACTCTCTCCACTCCTCACTCCCTATCTTCTCGCTAACCCCCACCCTACGCTTCCTAAACCTATTTATTATCTTCCAGACGTCCCCTTCTGTCTTAACATTTGCTAACTCCTCTTCCAGATCTTTCTCCTTTTCCTGTTCTTTCTTCTTACACACCAATCTAAACCCCTCCCTCATTTCTACGTACTCCTCCCTTCTCGCATTACCCTCTTTCCACTTCTTGTACTTCCTCTTCACCTTCCTCTTCATCTTTTTACATTCCCTATCCCACCACGGCTTCACCATTCCTTTCTTCTTCTTTCTAAATACCTTCTTTTGCACACAACCTTTCACCTTCTCTTTCAGATCCTCCCATATCTCTTCCACCGTCTCCCCTCCAAAGCGTACCTTTCCTAGCTCCTCTTGATACTTCTCCACCGCTTCCCTCGTCCAGGTCACCCTCTCCCCTATCGAGACTTCTTCCCTGCCTTGTCTTCCGCCACCTTCACCTCTTATCCACAGACTCAATGGCTGATGGTCTGATTCCACCCTCCCCTCTACTGCGAATTTTTCCGTCTCCTCCCATCTTTGCATATTCATGACCACATAATCTATCACCGATACCCCCACCTTACTTACATATGTGTATTCTCCCTCTTCGTCCCCATTTGCCATACTATTCGCCACTGCCCACCCTCTATCCTCCATCCAGTCCCTTAGAATCTCCCCCTCCTTATTTATTACATTATCCTTCGATCTCCTCTCGAAGCTCTTCCCTTCCCTGTAAAGTCCCCCTTCGCTCCCCATTCTCGCATTAAAGTCCCCACCCAGTACCACCATACCCTCTTCTCTTTCGCCCAGCAGGTCTTCCACTCTTTCTTTAATTCCTTCCATCCCATCCTTGTTGTTTACTGTCACAAACTTACACTTTATCCCTCCTATTTTTATTTCCCTCATTTACACTCCCTCCCCTCTTCCTCTCCATGAGCTTTTTCCTCTAATCCATCTCTAACCCCGGTTATAATTCCCCCACTTGCCCTTCCTTTCTTCTTCACTCTGACCGCCTCCTGCAGTCTCCACCTATACCCCCTTGGTAGCTTTGGCTCTATTCTATCCCATTCCTTTCTTTCTACCCACATCACAGACACCTTGCTAAAAACCTTTTTTTCTAGCTCAGGGGGTCTCCAAACGTGGAGATTTGATGAAAACCGACCAAGTCAAATTTTACATAAAACCAATACCTTCTCATTAGAATGGGAATGTAAAAATTTGCCAAAAAAAATTGATGATATCTTCCTGCGGATGGAAGCTGCTTTTTCCCATGTGCAAAAATGTTCAGGCACTGGCCTGTAACATTTTTTCTGGCTAACCCCAGGCCATACAGTCCCCCGTTCAGAAATATGGTGATTGGCAAAACTAGGCCCTAGCCTGGTGTTCTATCCTGGGCCAAACTTGAATGAAGCGTCAAATCTGGCCAGGGCCCGGTTTTATGGCCAGATTTGACCGTCCAGCTTGGCCCAGGCTAGATCCTAGTTTATTATCGATTTCTAGCCATTCTTTATTTTCTGAATTAAAAGTCGGAATTATACAGAAATATTTTTTATTCAAATTTAAAGTTGATAAATGAATTAACTTATTTATTAGTTTTATAAAAACACAGTGTTTTATACTTAAAGAGGTTTGGTAAGATCAAAAGTAAATATTTGTTTAATATTTAAAAATCGAAAAAAATGTGATATTTTTCTTATGATTTGAAGTTTTAAACATCATTACATACATCAACAACATATTTACACTTTATAATTCGACGAAAAAGTTTTCTGAGTTTGAGGTTAGAAGTCACGTGCAATCCTAATCTGAATATATCAATTATGATTAATATAAGTACTTACTTGCAGTTCTACCGCGTACATATGGTATACTGCCGATTGCTCGATGCCTCCGGACTCTTAGAGTGCTTTTTATTTTAGGCATTTTTATAAATCTAATTTCCATGATGACTCATGATGACTTACATTTTCTTCATCGACCATCACCAAGCGCCACCATCACCACTGATTTCAATCACTCACTTGCACAAAATTCATGAATTAAGATTATTCTCTATGATTTCAAAGACCCTGTAACTTTTTCGATATATGTCCAGAACAAATTTGCTGATCGAAATTAGAACTTTCTTTGTTCTTAGCTCGCTGGTCAGCGTCAAACCTGAACTAGGCCAGACCATCCAGACTAGATGGTGTGGATAAGGTCAGACCTGGGTCAGGTGAGATCTTCCAGTAGACAGTCCAGATGAAACCAGACCTGAGCCAGACCTGTAACCAGACTGTCAGGACATTTTCGCCACGGGTTAAAAAGACTAGGAAATTGATTCACCTCTTAATTAATGCTTAATAAATTCTTCTATTAAATTAATTTCTTAGAAAAATAATCATTATTGGAAAACAGAAATTTTTTTATCAAGTAGTAAATTTAGCTGCTTGAATTTGATGCATTGTTATTCAGAAAAACTTCAATTTTTCTGAAAACCTCTATAACTTTCGATCCAGATACTGGTATCGATAATTGTCTTCTTTCGAAGTCCGCAAGAAAATTATATGGAATGGAGATTTAAAATTAACTAAATGACGGCGGTTCTTCTGAAAATATCAAAATCTGATTTTCTCAAAAACCCTAACCTCATATTTACAGCCAATTTTTTTTCGAATTCGGCCTTCTATAAAAAAGACGTTCTGTAAGTTGTATAACACCTCAACAGCTTTTGTGTAAAGAAAAATCTTTTTCCATCAAATCGAATGTTTTGAATTTGTTCATCAACAATGACAGATGCGAAAAAACGTTAAAACCTAATTTTGTCATCTACAAAATTTGAACGTTCTACTAAAGAGTTGACATTTTACCAAAAACATTAATTTTCTGCCAGAACAGACCAATTTACAACAAGATACATGAATTTTCGATAAAGAGTTCCATTTGTCCAAAAAGAATAGAAAAGTGAAATCTTCAGTAGAAAAAATGAAATTTCAAACAAAAAATACGAATTTTCAACAAAATAGTTAAAATTCTGAATGAGAAAAATGAATTTTCGATACAGATTTTGTGCAGATTTTGATTTAACCCCAAAAGATAAGAATTTTCAAAAAACTGCAGTGGAGTCTCGCTTATTTCAAGTATCACGTATTTCAAGTCACATCTATTTCAAGTCCCCAATACTCGGCTATTTCAAATTGCGCAGTACCATCGCCTCCCACCCAGTGCTCCCACCACGGTCCCTGTACGAATTGTACAGTCATGCCCACGTCTGTGGCTGACCAATCAAAAAGAGGCCCAAAGAGCGGGACAACTTTTTGGAGGAAATAATCTAAACGTACAAGTAAGTCATAAATATACGAATAGTAATATTTGTCAAGTGTAAAATCTATTTTCTCAGTCATGTTCCATTTTTTTGTGGATTGATGACCTTTCAGTGCGACGAAATAGAATGAAATTTCAGTTCAATGTATCAACATCGGGTACTCTAACCTCAAATTTCAGATAGTTGATTGTATTTCGTGAAACTGAAAGGCCTCCAACCGATGAAAGGATGAAACGGAATTGCGCAGATGCATTCTCCACTTGGAAAATATTAGTATTCAGACCTTCATAACTTACTTTTACGATTAGAATATTTTCTCCAGAAAGGCGTATGCAGTTGGAGTCCTACGTCAAGAACTATGCTAACCTTCTCGACATTCCTACCTATTATAGCATGACAGTGACGTCATGCTACAATATTCACTATTTCGCGAAATATTGTAGTCTTTTTTTGATTCTATTAAATTGATTTTTAGTTAGCAAATTGTAGGGGAGAGTCTCCGGTTGTGGGCACAGTTTGGTTTTTGAGCCATAATTTCCGTTTGAGACCATATCATGCGGGGATATGGATTTCATTGGAAAGCGAGAGGCCTTAACTAACTTTTTGCTAAAGTATAAGTACATTGATTCCGTCAACTAGAAAAATTTTACGACCAATTTGGTGAAATCGTCATTTTTGGCAATAACAACAAATAGTAACCGGAAAACGCACCTAATTCTTAAGAATTTTAAGGTTTATTAATTTTGAAGGCCTTCAGTGGCAAAAATATGAAAAAAAAAGGTATTTGACTTCGGTAGTTGACTTCTTCGGGGTTGTCATGGCGGAAATACGTAAACTGAAATAACAACTAAAATACGTCAAAACATTAATGGAATATGTTACGTCGGCATAAATGATGATATCTGGCAGGTTTCAAGTCAAACAGACGCTTTAAATGAAAAAAATCTGCCCACAACCGGTTACATTTAAGTGCCCGCAACCGGAATTCACGACCATTATCAGTGCATCAAGAACATGCGATGTTTCATAACTTGCATATAAATCGTTGAGACATCCTAAATCACAACGAAAATGCTGTAGAAATATCGATAACACTCACCTGTTTGAGATTATTTAGTTTGATTTATCGCAGTTTTTAAACATTGGTAAATTACAAATGCGTTAATGTTTACTAATATTTTTCAATATGATCACAACTAATGCATATATCGTCTATTTACGTTGATATCACCTCGAAAACTGCGAACTACTGTCAGAATACAAGTACGCCACCAGTTAGAACCGTCATATTTGTATTCTGTCAGTTGTTACGCAGAGGTGCCCACAACCAGAGAGGTGCCCGCGACTGGTGACTCTCCCCTACTTTTTCACAGAAATATTATATTTGTCACGTCGTACGTTATTCGTCAACAAAAACACTTTAAAAATACTGGCATGCATGCAGTGATGCTAACGGACCTCGAATTTCTTCAACTGCGCATGTACCGAAAAGCGCAGGTCTATTACAATTACCATGTACCAACTTGCAATATTACATTAATAATAAAGTATTCAAAGAAATAGGCTATTTCATAGATTCAATTCAACTAATTTTTTTAAATTGAAAATTTGTTTCAAATATTCATCTGTATTATTATTGATGGTACTTATAGATTTCAACTAGAACGAAATAGAATTCTGATAATTTTTTCTCAGCAAAAAAAGTTATTAAGATGAATTGTTCGGCTTTCTTAGTACTATCAATAGCCGCGCATGAATTTTTGGAATCTTAGAAAAACTGGTCTCAAAAATTTTGAAAATGCTTCAACTTCTTGAATGTCTATCCAGAATGGCTGGTTAACCAACTTGTTCTTTCTTTTAAGACTTAAAAAAGCGTGCCAAAGCTGGATCCGATCCGTTCATTTTTTCGAGAGTTATCGTGCTTATGGACGGACAGACGGTCAGACAGACGCCATCGCCAATACTTGATTTTCGGTTTGAGGGGTTCCTAAAACGTGGAGATCTGTTGAAAAAATGTGATGTAAAATTTCAGACAATTCTAATACTTTCTCAATCATGAATGATGAGATGTAAAGAAGTCGTTTTTGTAAATTTCATTCAGAATCGTCAATATTAGGTGAATTGAGCTGACACTTAACATTTCTCTACAAAATTAGCTAAGGAAGAAAGATAAATGATAATTTTTTGAATATTACTCCCATAAATCTGTTGTTAATTATCTCTAGAAAACACCTATAAGTGAAAAATTGGGTTTTTGGGAGGTTTTGAAACTAATTATGATTTTTTGCGGTTTTCAAATACTTGGGCCTAGCCGGTTGAGCATGTGAAATCTGCCTCCGCGCTCATTAGTTTGAAATTTACGTCATAGTTACATGCCCATGTGAAGTATAAGTTCGCCCAATGATAACTTTAAAATTGCATTTTTGAGTGACTTATGGAGGGAGGAAGAAAAATAAAAGAAGGGCTTTTTCTCAAAAACGACTTAACCGATTTTGATGAACAAAATGTATGTTAGATACATCAATGAGAGTAATGTAATAAAAATATGAGAAAATTTTGATGATAAATATGATTTGAACAATTTTTTTTTAATTTTTCGAACAGCATTTTTTTGGTCATATTTTGGAGATGCACCTACAATTTATTCTGAAAAATATCTTCAGATTGTCAGATTTAACATATATTTTTGCTGAATTTCATGTGGCGGTATGAGATGGGTAAGAAAATAAAAACCATGCATGCAGCGCTACGCTCGTACAGCACCCTCCCACACGGCTGCGGAATGCTACCATCAAGCGGCTCAATCTATTTTTATAAAAAAAAGTGTCATCAATATCAATGACACCATCGAAAAGAAATTCTGTCGGAAAATACATCTCCTAATTTCCTCGCAGGAAAATCCTTAAGTTATCTGACTTAACATATAATTGTTCTAATTTTTTTTTGTGACGGTATATCATGCCTGAAACAATCACACACACAGCGCTGACCTGTCCTACAAAGGACGTCTGCAGTTAGTCTACATAAATCGTAGTTACCAGATTTTACCCCGAGGAACAAATTTTTATCTTTTTTTTTCCACTCACGTAAATAAAATTCATTCCCTATAACACAAATTTTCGAACACTATTAAAATTTAGTCCACTCCGTCCACGAAAACTACTCTTTACAGGTTAGGATTGTCAATTTTAACGAAAACTGTTATTCGATTTATTTATCTGTATGAACGATTGAAATAAAAGTTCATTGTACTATTCAGTTTGATATAATATAGAAAATAATATAATATGCGCTATATTAATATATAAAAAAAAACACATTTCTCTGCTGTTCCATAATTGGGACATTTATTATGGAACACCGGTAGAAGAGTCCAAAAGTTGTTTCATAATAGGTACATATAGGTCGTTCCACTTATTCATAAATATAATAACTTTGCATAGAATAAATTAAACTTCTGATAGGTGTTCCGCATTCCGAAAAGATCAGCCCATTCATTAATATGAACATTTTGAACGAATATTCTACTATCGTTCAAAAACTAATGAACATTTCCAAACCCCCTCAAAAGTTGTTTCACGATAGGTAGCTTTACCACAATATTATCGATTTTGAATAAAATTTACAAAATTTTCTTTTCTTCTTATGGAAAATACGTGTTAAACTTCATGGAGCTTGCGGAACCTGTAGATATAATTTTTTTCTAAAGAAATTATTTTTCTGTGGATTTGAACCAATTTTGGAGGCGATATGCATAAAAATTCGAGAAAAAAATTTCCCAACACATTTTTGAGTCACACCCCATTGTCCAGTCAACTACCAAGTTTCATTCAAACCGGTTGAGAATTGCACTGACAATATCCAGAAAAGTGAAAAACGTCCGAAATATGTACATTAATATTCCAGATGAGGAGTCTTGGTAGTTTTTTATAATCTTTTGGTACTATAGAAAATATAATGAGCCATTACTGGTTTATATGTATCTTACCTTGATTCTTATTCCTATTGACTGTTTCAAGGAGCTTTCTACTTGACTTGCAATCGAGTTAAGAATACTTTTGCAATGGAACTTTCTCCCAGAATTCTTTTTACTGTATTTTTATTTTTCGTCACGTTTTTGCATTTTCAATATCAATTCAGCTGTGTACCCGCATTCCTTAGACCTGGAGAGTCTTTTCATGTCAAAGAAAGCGGAAATCGATTAAATGCAAATCTGAGGCTGACTGAATATAGGCGTATTGGATAGCGTTAAGATTAAATTTTGAAATGAGAATTCAGTCTGTGTCCTGAATCAATCCTTGTGCACTACCTATGCGATTAACGCTTCAGAGCGTGTGGAAATGAGCTTTAGAGATTATATCCATAAACCGAGGTGGCGCAGCTGTGCTTACAAACCATAACTTCATTCGCTAGTTAAATACCAAAATCATAGACCAGAAATTCTACGTGGAGAGATCAAGTGAGGCATTTTGTATCTAAGGGTGGAGCGGGTGTACCTATTCCATAATATTGCTTCTCATGGAAGGAGGTTTGTAATGATATACATTTTCGAACATGATTCTTTCACATATTTAGATATAATTCGACCCCAGAAGTTCGAAAATACAATTTTTTTAGAATGTCCATGTGTGTGTGTATGTGTAGCTCCGACAGTTATCCAGGTCTGATAGGATTTCGAGCTAGATCAGCCATTCAGAAGTATCTTTTTTTGCGTTTAGGAATTCAAAAAGAAGTTACCTTTTCCATATGAAAAAACTTTTTGATATTCAAAATACAACAATACGAAATACAGCGTATTTGTTAGCGTCTTTAAGACGCATCGCTTCACCTGCTGTTGAACCTTTTATGACCCACAAGTACCAATTCCCGTATGGCAAAATTTCGTGGTGCTGTACTGTTTCGGTCTAGTCGACCTTGAGTTGACACTGGCGCGCCACAGGATGACTGCCCAGGGGCTATACTGGAATGTAACGCTCGGATCGACTAGTTTCTAGACAGATCGTCTATTTTGATAAAAAATAATTAAGAATTGGATAATATAAATTATTTTTGTTCTATTATTATATATATTATTTATTATATTATATTAATTATTATTATATTTATTATATTATATGGGTGTGGTGAGCCCACACTTGCAGTAGTTATTTACTACAAGAAACTATCCACCTAGAAACACTACCTGAATCGGGTAGTGTCACGCCTACCCCAAAAGGGAAATGGTTTAATGGTATACATACATACATACATACATATAAGAGTATGATATATACATTTCTCAGTTATTTCAAAATTGAAAAAGTATTTGTACAAAAAAAATGAGTTGCCGCAAATCTTTTACATACGCCGGGTGTCGTACTTTTGATCTAATTTCATATTACGTTGCTGTAACTTTTTCCCGTCACCTTAACACACTCAGCCATCTAAAAGTTAAACATTTTTTTATATTTGTCGCATATAAATTTCAATTCATTGTATCGAAATATTTATTTTGATATAACATAAACAATTTCTAAATATCAAAAGTGCTTGGTGTGTGAATAAATCACTGAGAATAATGATGTTTGTATGCTTATGCTTGCGATTAGGCTAGAAAATAATTATTGTTTATTATTTTCAATGATTTATACGTTATAGGCTTGATTATAATTTACGTCATTAACAAATGATTAAAATAAATTAATTCAATAATTTATGTTAAAATTTGATTTTTTGGAATATTATAAATATAACACATAGCATTATACATATTATAATTATTATAAATTGAATATAAATTTGATATAACTTGACTGTATAATTGGAGGGAGAGAAAATGTTTTTAAATATTCTTTGACAAAAAATCGTTATTAAGAATACGGTTCGTATCACAGTAAATACCAAGAATAAATTCTATCTTGAAATCGGATAAAAGCGCTGCAGCACGTTTATCTACTGAAAGATGAAATTTATCTGACGAAAAATAAAATTTATCTTGCTAAAGATAAAATTTATCTGGCGGAAGATAAATTTTTTTTCACGAAAATATTTATGTCAAATGCGTGAGCCTATGTAAACTGAAAATAGCGGCTAGTTTCACCGAAATTCGGTGGGCCTAGATCCAAAATTTTTGGTGTGTCTATGAAACCTGGAAAGGACGGTTATGTTTACTGAAATCCTCAAGGATCAACTGCCTGACTCGAGTATTTCCTTGAGAAATTTGAAAATCCTGGCGGCATTCTTTGGTTAAATCACCTTCGAAAATTACGCGAGGGTCTTCTACTCTTCGCAGATATTTTGAAAATCCATTTCCCCTTATTACAAACAACACTTCATTTAAATGATTCAAACAAAAAAAAAACCATTAATCTGCACTTACACGATATATGGACAGCACTTAGGTTACCTTATAGTGCTTGTTTACAAATTATTTTACATTTAAATAAAGTGTTGTTTGTAATAAGGGGAAATGGATTTTCAAAGAATGCCGCCAGGATTTTCAAATTTCTCAAGGAAATACTCGAGTCAAGTAGTTGATCCTCGAGGATTTCAGTAAACATAACCGTCCTTTCCAGGTTTCATAGACCCACCGATAATTTTGGATCTACGCCCACCGAATCTCGGTGAAGCTAGCCGCTCTTTTCAGTTTACATAGGCTCACGCATTTGACATAAATATTTTCGTGGAAAAAAATTTATCTTCCGCCAGATAAATTTTATCCGATTTCAAGATAGAATTTATTCTCGGGATTTACTGTGATATCAACATTTCAATCACGATCAATAATTATTGTTCATTATCTTAAATATATAATGAAGAACATTCAATTATTACTTGAGCATTTATGCAATTATGTGTTGTAATTTCCTAAATCTTTTGTTCCAAAATTATTATTTTCTGAATTCACTTCTGTAGTTTTTGTTTGAGAACAAACCGTGATTCTGTCTAGAAACTAGCTAAAATCTAGACAGTCTTCATACATTCTAATTCTTAACGAACTCCTAGATAGCACCAAGACTGGGACTAAACAGCAGAAAGGTTTGAATCAAACACAAAGCGAAACTAGATAGCGCAAGGATAGCGCCAGGCTAGTATTCCGTGAATAGACAGGCTTGAGAAGAATTGTGCTGGCTTCAGCATGATTTGAAACTGCCACAACATTTTTCCACACAGAATGTAACAGTACTGCATTTGATGTAATAATTGTTTGCGTCTTCGAGACGCGTGGATTGATCTATTGCCGAACTTTCAATGACCAGTCTTGATCAATCAATAGCTGTATACTTATAAAGTTAAAAACAAATTTACATTGTTTCTATGGAGAAAATTTAAGCTTCAATTCGAAATATAACAGTACCGTTATTTAGAAAGTTGTTCATTGTAACAGAGAACATCAATTGACATTTTCGTGGGCTCTCTGATTCTCTGAAAATAAGATTTTCGGTGAGATAGAAAAATTAACTTCAAAAATATTGAAAGTATCGATTTTGTTTGTTTGTTAAGGAATAACCTTCCTCTAATGAGGAAGATAATTTATTTGATACCTATAAGGAAGCCAAAAACTCATAAAATGAGCATAAATAAATTCACCCGTATTTCATATATCCTACACTTAAATATCGTTAATTATGTTCATTCATGAAGAAGAATTTAAAGTTTTAAGGCATACGAAGCAACCAAGTAATATATATATATATATATATATATAATTAAAAAAAAGTTAAACAACCACCGCAGGGTACCACTAAGAGCAACTGCCATCTGGAAAAAATGTCAATGGCCCCCAGTAGAACCGCGGTAAAATACACCTATGGCCACGTCTCACATCCGTGAGATGGGTGGTCACAGGGCACGACGAAATCACAACGACAGGCCGGCGACACCCTCGTGTGTCTTGAGGACACGAAGCGACCCAAGGATGACAGCTTTCTGCATCCATCTCGCAAGAGCCTTGGCATATTTTTGGCACGCGGGTATGGCTTTAAGGTTACGAACCAGCGATAATTTCACACCTCCGAGAGCACCTATCACAAGAACAATTACTCGTACCGAATATTTTGGGTACAGTCGACGCAGCTCTCTTTTAAGGTCTTGATATCTCTCCTCTTTTTCTTTCTCCTTTGCAGTGATGTTGTATTCGGATGGAGCCGAGAATTCGATCACGAATATAGTTCGTTTCTCGAAGTCTTGGAGAACAATGTCAGGCCTCGAGTGCGCAACGGAGACTGCTGCCCGAAAATCGTAGTTCCAGAAAATCTGGCACTTCTCGTTTCGGACAATTGACTCTATATCCCTTGGAGCGTTCGGCAGGGCAGGGTCGCGACCAACACCGTAAGAGCGACAAAGGTGGTAATAAAGTACTCTTAGGGCCGCATTATGTCTATAGATATACGTTGTTCCTGCGTGGGTCGGACACCCCGATAGTATATGTTCTAGGTACTCAGCGTGTGCATGACACGCTCTGCACCTATCACTGGGAACTTCTTGACATAAAATGCGGGCGCGGTATGCTAAGGTGGAGATTACACCGTCCTGGCATGCGAAAATAAAGCCCTCTGTACCTGAATTGAGCCCTGATGATTTGAGGAAAGCAAAAGTTTGCTCCTTCGACAAGGACTGTTTTTCTACATTTCTGTGAAAGTTTCCGTGCATTTGCTTGTCGAGTAGCTCTTGGTGAAATTTTCCAACCTCTGCTTTCTTTACTTCGGCTTTTAGACGTGAAGCATCTAGATGGAGTAATGCACTTTCCTCACTTCTGATGTTAAAATTCAGGCCAAGGGTCTCGGCAGCTTGCTCCGCGGCTTTGTAAAGGAACGCCCCTTCGCCAATCATCTCGTGGTTTCTGACCATCTTTAGGAGAGGATCTCTGCCATTCGCAACGATGTAAGCTGTACTCAAAACAATTCGGTTATGAAGACACTGGAGATTCAGAAGTCCGCGTCCGCCTTGCTGGCGTGAAATGTATAATCGCGGAACTGACGAATTGATATGCAAGCTTTTATGCACATGCATGATCTTACGCGTGGTGACATCAAGGGCCTTAAGCTCGTTCTTCGTCCATTGAACCACCCCAAACGAGTAGAGTAGAACCGGGACGGCAAGCATGTTAGTCGCAGATACCTTGTTCAACGCCGACAGATTGGAAGACCAAATCTGTCGAAGAAGATGCTTGTATCTGCTTCGGAGAGACTCCTTCACTGATGTTACGTCCTGAATGCGGCTTTGAGGCACGCCCAGGGATGTATAGGTCTCTCCAGTGTTAAGATGTCTAATAACACTTATATCCACAAGCTCAGGGTCCTTGGGAACGCCAGTAATCTTTCCTTTCTTCAAATGAATTTTGGCACACTTGTCCAAACCAAAGTCCATCCCAATCTCTCCTGTGTAGTTCTTGACGATATTTAAAGCAGTTTGAAGTCTGCTTTTACCAGCGGCATAGATCTTCAGGTCATCCATATAGAATACATGAGTGACCTTATGCTCACGCTGATTAGTGTCGCCACAGAGGTATCCAGGAGAATTTCGTAGTGCAAGAGATAGAGGCAAAAGAGTGATGCAAAAAAGCAAAGGGCTCATACTATCCCCTTGAAAGACGCCCCTCTGGAAGGTGACGTTGTTCGTCGTCAGACGATAATTCCTAGATGAGATGGTAAATCTAGTTTTCCAAAGAGGCATCAATCTCTCTATGCATCTCACTATGTGTGGATGTACCTTCAAGCTTTCCAACAGACAGATGATAAGTCTATGAGAGGTTGAATCAAAAGCTTTCCGGTAGTCAATCCAGGCCATTGACAGGACGCGCTGATGGACTGTAGCGTCTTTACAGACACACCTGTCAATCAGCAGGTTCTCTCGACAGCCTGCTACACCTTTTTTCGAGCCACGTTGTTCGTACATCTCTCGCCATACAGGCTCAATTCGTCGAACAATCCTGTTGTTTAGGATAGCTGTAAAAATCTTATACAGTGTGTTCAAACAAGTTATTGGCCTGTAATTCTCTGGTTTGGACAAGTCGCCTTTTTTCGGTAGGAGTATAGTGCGTCCTAACACTAGCCACTGCGGAATGGGCATCTCCGACTTTAAATGTGAGGTGAATATGCGGGCCAAATGTTGGTGTGTAGAAGTAAACTTCTTCCACCAAAAGTTCTTGATACAATCTGGTCCAGCACCGGAAAAGTTCTTCGTGCCTCTAAGTGCTTTTTTCACCTCTTCGGCAGTGACTGATGGGCACTCCTCCTCAGATTTTATGAGGCTGTCGCAAAACTCCTTGAAGCGGATGATATTGTCAGTATCTTCCTTCAACTCTAGTGTTTTCGGGATCTTGTACACCTCTCTCCAAAAAGTCTCTACCTCCTTGGGCTTGGGAGGATTTTTTACAAAAACAGGGGGATCACTGAAGAGGCGCGATGGGTCAGCGAGAAACTGTTGATTCTCTCTGATCCATCTCTCCCTCTTCTGTATCCTCCTCCTTGCGTCAGATAACAGCCTTATTTTGTCAACAATATGTTGCTTGATTGTCAGCAGCTTTGACTTGTTTAGTGTGTGATTCAAGGTCCTTAGTTCTTGGGCGAACTTTCGAACCCTTTCCGTGAAAGGTCTACCAGATGTTATGTAGTCAATCACACATTGAACACGGGACGCATTCTGTCTTGCCCATCCAATTTTCTTGTTCAGTTGATGCAAGCGTCTTCTTGTCTTTTGATCCATCGTCGGTTTGAGCCTTCGATTTGAATCAGCCAAAGCTCTCGCAGCACCATAAACTGAGCAATTGATGGTCCAGAGGTCGGACTCTTGCGAGATATCTCCACAAAGGGAGGCATCCATTTCAGCCAGATCTTGGGGCTTAAGAGGAACTTGCATGTTGATGTTCCTCCTTGTACTGAAATTGCCATCATCTTCAAGAAGGTGCCTACTTTCTGCGGTTGGTCTTAATGTCGTTTCATCTTCGTCTGCAGCTTGCTCAAACAGCGGTTGAGGAAGCGCTCCGCGTACATATCCATTTTTGCGGAGGTAGTCGGCTTGATTTCGTAAAGACTGATGCGAAACGTGTTGAAGCTCTGGGTGTTTCTGGCACCACAGAGTATGCATATATATATGCATATATATATTCGAATCCACAATAAAATAAATGCGTTTTTTTCAAATATTATTCAGAGGTTCCGCAAGTCCCATAAAGTTTAACGTTAATAATGACACATTTCAGTTGCAATTGCGGCTAATTGCAACCGTTGCAGAAGTCTTTATACACGATTTTCAAACACCATTTATATGTGAATGAGACGGTTTTATATTCAGAAAAAGAAAAGTCATCATTTTAAAAACAGCACATAGATTTTAAAATCGTATCATATAATACTGTATTATATTATATTATATTATACTGAATTCTATCTAATCATAGAGTACCATGGCTTATCATAGCATGTCATAATGTAATGCTGTGTAGCATAGTGTACCATATTAGAGTGGTCCCAGTTTATACCTGTAAAAATTCGAATTTCGATTTTTGGTGATAAAACCCCCCAATTTTTTTCGTTTTCCGAAAAAAGAAATACCGTACTTTTTTTCAACGTTCACCCGTGCCTCGGGCTTTTGAAATTAACATGGGTTTTTAAATGGGAAAAGCTCGATTTTCAAAAAAATAGAAAAAAGAAGTACTTGTTATACATTTTTTGTAAATTAAAGTATTGTCACCTCTTGAGAAGTATTTAAGAAATAATTTCCATCCAATAGCTTTTAGTTTTGACACACCTGAACCCCTTTAATTGTGCCCGGAAAATGCCCAAAAAAATGTAAAATAGCAGTTTTCTATCAAATTCAATCTAAAGACGGTATTTAAAAAAAAAATTTCAACATGAATTATTTTTAATTGATAAGTGACGAGTTTTAAAGTATATTTTAAATAATTTTAAATTGTCTAAACAATTAGTATTTGTTTGAACAATTTTTTTCCGCCTGTAAATTGTGAAAAGTTATTATCCTTCAGAATAAATCGTACAAAGTTGATGAATGTCAAGAGTAGTAGTTCTTGTTTAACTTATTTGGTAATCATTCAAACAATTTTCATTTGTTTAAACAATTTTTTCTCCCCAAAATCGTAAAAAGTTATTATTTTCTGAAAACAATGACACAACTAAAGAATGTTGAAAGCAATACATATTTGTTTAAATAATTTTTTCCCCTTGTAAAGCATGAAAAATTATTACTTTCTGGAATTAATGACACAATTTAAGGAATTTAAGAGTAATATTTTTTGTCTACAGAATATTCAGCAATTTTTAAAATAATTTTTATTTGTTTGAACAATTTTCGTTTGTTTAAAAAATTTTTTTCTCTGCAAATCGAGAAAATGTATTCTTTTCAGCAATTAATGACTCAATTAACGAATTTTAAGAATAATATTTCTTTGCTTAAGATATTTTGAAATTATTTAAACAATTAATAATCATTAATATAAACCATTTTTGCAGCCTTTTATGAGTAATTATTTTTTCAGATCATATTCGTTGAAATGAATAATTTTTCAAATGAATTTCGGCTAATAAGCTGTGAACGACGTAGCCGAGAGAGAGTGAAGTTGATTTCGGATTTTAATCAGCTAATCACTAGGGACGAACCACAAAAGCAGTATTTGTTACGTGTCGTACAAGACGACAGGAACAATTTACCAGACTGCGAAAAAAGTACATTGTCACGTGAAATGCTGTAAAAGCATCTAGGTACACAGCTCTACACTTAATATTTCAATCCTGTACTTGAAAGAAATTTATGATTTAAAAAATTACTTCTCTGTTCTGTTTCATTCATATACTTTAGGAAATATCTACATGTAAATTATTTTCAGTTCAAAGATTCCAATTATCTACGGGGGTGATTAAAAAAAACTATATATACTTCAGGAAATATCTACATGTAAATTATTTTCAGTTCACAGATTCCAATTATCTACGGGGGTGTTTTTAAGAAGATAAAAAGACTGTACTTTACATAAAGCAGTTAATTTTGATTTTTTAAACAAATTATTATTGTTTAAACAATGTAGGATATACGTTCTGAGATAAGGAAATACTGTATATTAAGGGACATAGTGTGAGACATTCGAAGAATCTAGACTTTTCTCCACATTTCCTAAGAACAGGTGCAAGTGAAGGATTAATAGTTTTTTAAATAATTTCAAAATATCTTAAGCAAAAAAATCTTATTCTTAAAATTCGTTAATTGTGTAATTAATTGCTGAAAAGGATAAATTTTCTCGATTTGCAGAGAAAAAAATGTTTAAACAAACAAAAATTGTTTGAACAAATAAAAATTATTTTAAAAATTGCTAAATATTCTGTAGAAAAAAGAAATTACTCTTAAATTCCCTTAATTGTGTCATTAATTCCAGAAAGTAATATTTTTTCACGCTTTACAGGGGGAAACAATTGTTTAAACAAATCAAAATTGTTTAAATAATTACCAAATATCCTTAAAAAATGTATTGATTTCGACATTCTTGAATTGTGTCATTATTTTCAGAAAATAATAACTTTTTACGATTTTAGGAAGAGAAAATTGTTTAAACAAATGAAAATTGTTTAAATAATTACCAAATAAGTTAAACCAGAACTACTACTCTTGACATTCATCAACTTTGTACGATTTATTCCGAAAGATAATAACTTTTCACGATTTACAAGGGAAAAAAAATTGTTTAAACAAATACTAATTGTTCAAACAACTGCTGTTTTGCATTCTTCGGGGCATTTTCCGCGCACCATTAAAGGGGTTCAGGTGTGTCAAAATTAAAAGCTATTGGGTGGAAATTATTCCTTAAATACTCCTGAAGAGGTGATAATACTTTAATTGACAAAAAATGTATAAAAAGTACTTCTTTTTTCCA
>CAKNXH010001313.1:8106-52193 GCA_932178445.1 Andricus quercusramuli
AAAATTAGTTCCATTTTCCAACAAAAGGATGAATTTTCATGTAAAATGATGAATCTTGAGCTGAGATAGTTGAATTTTAAACCAAAAAGGTAAATTTTCAACTCAAATGATGAATATTTATCTGGAATAATTGAATTTTTAGCCAATAAGGTCAATTTTCAACGAAGAAGATTAGTTTCTACTAAGAAATGTGATTTTTTAACAAAATACATACAATTTTCAACTAAAAAAGATAAATTGTCAACCAAAAATTGAATAGTAGAAATTTCAGTTGAAAAAACTAATTGTTCAACAAAAATAATCAATTTTTAACTAGAATTATGAATGTTCAATAGAAATAAATGAATTTTAAACCAAATAGATTAATTTCGACAAAAAAAGACGAATTTTCAACAAAATACATGATTTTTTAACCCAATAACATAAATTATCAACCAAAAATTAAATGGTTGGATTATCATTAAAAAAAATTTAATTTCATCCAAACAGATGAATTTTCAACTAAAATTATGAAATATTCAATTCGAATAATAACATTTTCAGTTAAAAAAAAAACTTTCAATAAAAGAAATAAATTTTCAAAAAAATAGTTACATTTTCCAACAAAGTGATGAATTTTTAAGTAAAATTATGAATAAAAAAGGTCAATTTTCAACAAAGAAGAATAATTTCTACCAAAAAAGGCGAATTTTCAACTAAAAAAGATAATTTTCCAACAAATAATTGAATAGTTGAATGTTTTTGTTAAAAAAATTAATGTTCATTGAAAAAGATAAATTTTTAACAAAATCGATGGAATATTCAACTAGAATAGTTTCATTTTCAGTTAAAAAAAAATTAATCTTCATCCAAAGAAAACCCGAATTTCCCCCACAAAGCTCATTTTTCGACCAAAGAAATGAATTGTCAATTAAAATTATGAATCTTCAGTGACAACTAATTTATTTTCAGCAAATGAGTTTAACTTTTAACCAAATGATTAAAGTTTCATTCTAAAAAAGATAAACTCTGAACGAAAAATGTGGTAATTGATATTTCAACCAAAAAATTACAATTTTTAATAAAAAACAGCTGAGTTTCACCAAAAAAGACGATTTTTCATGGAGAGTTCAATTTCTATTAAGGCAGATTTTTCAGTCAAGAGAGAGAGAGAGAAAAAATTTGGAAATTAACTGTTAAATTTTCAAGCAAAAAGATCAATTGTCTACCAAGAATATTAATTTTCTATAAAAAAGATCGAATTTTAAACAAAATACGTGGATTTTCAACCAGATACTTGAATTTTGAACAAAGTTTAATTTGCAGTTAGAAAAGTAAATTATAAACAAAAAAACGAGTTTTCAGCAAAATTAATTAATTTTCAAGAAAAAATGGAACAGTAACATCGTCAGTTACAAACATTAATTTTCAACTGAAAAGAAACGAATTTTCAACCAAAGAAAAAAAAATTTTTAATCACAATGATGAATTTTCTACCAAAAATGTGAATTTTTGACCAAATAGGAATTTTCAAATTAATTTTCTATCAACTACAAAAGCGAGTTTTCAAACAAATAGTTTTTTTTTCAACCAAAGAAATGAATTCCTGACAAAAAATAAAATAGTTTAGTTTCTACAAAACAGATCATTTTTTAACGAAAAAAATTACATTTCTATCAAAAAAGGTAAAATTTCCACAAAAAATGGAATAGTTAAAGTGAATTTTTAACTAAAATTATGAATCTTCAACTAAAAAAAGATATTTTTGAACCACATTCATGAATTTTCCACTAAAAAGTTAAATTTTCTACCGAAAATAAAATAGTTAAATTTTAAGTTAGTAAAATAAATTTTCAACCAAAAAAGAAACGAATATTCAACTAAATAGTTAAATTTTCAACAAAAAAGACTGATTTTCAACAAAGAGTTTAATTTTCACCTAAAAAAGATAAATTTTCAAATAAAATTAGAATATTTAAATTTTCACTAAAAAAATGAACTTTCACTACAATTAAAATAAATTTTCAACAAAATAGTATAATTTTCAACTAAGAACGATACATTTTTATCAAAAAAGATCAATTTTCGACAAAAAGTGGAACAATTACATTTTTAGTTGAAACAGTTAATTCTAAATAGGGAAAAACTAATTTTTAACCAAAAAGATACATTTTCAACCAAATATTTGAATTTTTAGCGGAATTTTCAACCAAAAAGATGAATTATTCACCAAGTAAATTAAATATTCTCTACAAAAATTCAAATTTTCAATAAAATACAATAGAATTTAAAAAAACTAATTTTCAACCAATAAGATGAATTTTCTATCAAAGTAGATGAACTTATAACAAAGTACACGAATTTTCAAACAAATATTTGATTTTTTAAATGAATTTTCAACAACAAAAAAACAAATTTCCAACAAAATAATTTACTTTTCAACCAAACTGAATAAATTTTAACAAGGTTGTTTAATTTTCAGCCAAATAGTTGAATTATCAATCAGAAACATGCATTTTTAAACATGAAGAATAATTTTCTATAAAAAAAAACGAATTTTAAACACTTTTTAGTTCTGTTTTCACGTCAAAAATATGAATTTTTAAGCTAATAGTTAGTTAAATTTTCAACCCAAAAGATTAATTTTTTATCAAAAAAGAATCATTTTCAATAAAGTACATGCATCTTTATCGAAAAAAAGATATATTTTTAAATAAAATTATAACAGTTAAAATGTTAAAAAAATAAATGTTCAAAAAAAAAAAAAAAAAAAAAAAGAATTTTTAAGACAATAGTTTCTTTTTCATACAAAAAAAATTGTTCTCAACAAAATAATTAAATTTCAACTAGAAAGAAACGCATTTTCAGCCAAAAAATTAATTTTCAGTCACAATGATGAATTTTAATTGTAAAAGATGAATTTTCTATCAACAGAAAAAAAAACTAATTTTTAAATAAATAGTTTTTTTTTCAACCAGATAAATGAAGTCTTAACAAAAAATAGAATAGTTGAATTTTCTATGAAACGGATAATTTTGTAACGAAAAAGATTACATAACTATCAAAAAAGGTGAATTTTCCACAAAAAATGGAACAGTTAAAGTGATTTTTTAATTAAAATGATGAATTTTCAACTAAACAAAAATTGATTTTTAACCAAATACATGAACTTTCAACTGAAACGTTAAATTTTCTACCAAAAATAAAATTGTTAAATTTTCAGGTAATAAACAAAATTTTTAACGAAAAAAGAAACGAATTTTTAACAAAATAGTTCAATTTTCAACCAGTGAAATTAATTTTTAACCAAAAAGATTAAGTTTCAATTAACGAGAGTGCTCTTCTACCAAAAAAAGATGGATTTTCAACAAATAGTTGAACTTTTAACTAAAACTTAAATTCTCAACTAAAATAGAACGCATAGTTGAATTTTCAGTCAAAAAATTATTTTCAATAAAATAAAATTTTCAACGAAATAGTATAATTTTGAACCGTAAAAATTAAATTTCTATAAAAAAAGTTTTTTTTTTACAGCAAATACCTAAAACAATTACATTTTAGGTTAAAAAAATTAATTCCAAATAAGAAAAAAATAATTTTCAACCAAGAAGAGCAATTTTCGACCAATAAGATGAATTTTCTACCAAATAAGATGAATTTTTGACAAAGAACATGAATTTTCAACCAAATATTTGAATTTTTAAACGAATTTTCAACAAAAAAGTTGAATTAGACGAAAATTCGGTTTTTCATTGGCTGAGAATTAATTTTTTTCAAACTGAAAATGTAACTATTAGTTGAAAATTCATCTCTTTCATTGAACATTAGTTTTCTAAACTCAAAATTCAACGATTCAAGTTTGGGTTGCAAAATTACCTTTTTTAATTAAAAATTCGTCTTTTTTGGTAAAAGTTAATCGTCTTCCTTGAAAATTGACCTTTTTGGTTCAAAATTATATTATTCCGAATCTTGTTTCATCATTTGAGTTCAAAAAGCATCCTTTTGGTTTAAAATTCAACTGTTCCATTTCAAGATTCATCATTTTACTTAAAAATTCATCACTTTGTTGGAAAATGTAACTATGTTTTTGAAAAGTCGTTTCTTTTATTGAAAGTTTTTTTTTTACTGAAAATGTTACTATTCGAATTTAATATTTCCTAATTTTAGTTGGAAATGCATCTTTTTGGATGAACCTTAATTTTTTAAAATGATAATCCAACTATATAATTTTTGTTTGATAATTTATGTTATTGGGTTAAAAAATCATGTATTTTGTTGAAAATTCGTCTTTTTTGGTCGAAATTAATCTTTTTGGTTTAAAATTCATTTATTTCTGTTAAAGATTCATAATTTTAGTTGAAAATTCATAACTTTTGTTAAAAATTATTTTTTTTTGTTAAAGTGTCATTATTTTTATGGAAAATTCATCTCTGGTTGAAAGATGAGTTATTTTGTTAAAAATTCTTTTTTTCTGCGACTAAAAATTAATTTTTTTTTAAACTGAATATGTAAATATTCCAGTTGAAGATTCATAATTTTAGTTAAAAATTAATCCTTTCAGTTTAAATTCAGCTATTCCACTTGAAGATTTATCATTTTTATTGAAAATTCAACATTTTAGTTTTAAATTAATTTCTTTTGTTGAAAATTATTTTTCTTTTCTAACTGAAAATTTAATTATTCATTTTTTGAATGATGGTTCATCTTTTTTAGTTGAAAATTCTTGTATTTTGTGGAAAATTCGTCTTTTTTGGTAGAAATTAATATTTTTTGTTCAAAATAAGATTTTTGGTTGGAAACTTAACTTTTCCAGTTACAGATTCATCATTCTAATGGAAAATTCTTCAGTTCGGATGAAAATTAATTTTTTTTAAATGTAAATTTACCTCTTCAACTTTGAGTTGAAAATTGAAATTGAACTTTGAGTTGAAAACATTGTCTTTTTTAGTTGAAAGTTCAATTTTTTCGTTTAAAATGTATGTATTTTGTTGAAAAATCGTCTTTTTTGGGAGAAAATTAATCTTCTTGTTTGAAAATTCAAGTATTCCAGTTAAATATTTATTATTTTAATTTAATATTCATCTTTTCGTTTTGATAATAAAACCGCTTGGTGGAAATTTAAACTCTTTTGATAAAAATTCATCTTTTAAGTTGAAAATTCCCATGAATTTTCAACCAAATAGTTAAAGATGGTGTTCAATTTTCAGTTAAAAAAATAATTTAAAAAATGTGTTAAAAAATCGTTCTACTTTCGTAAAAATTTGATAAACATTTTAAAAGAATACAAGAATTCCAAAGATATTTCTATTTCAAAATATATTATAAAAAAATTCTATTTAAAAGATTTTAAACTATTTCAATGATTTCAAATGAATACGAAAGATTTCGTAAAGAATGATTGAAGAAAGCTTTCACAAATATTTCAATGAATTTATACAAATTTTTTAAAATTTAACAAAGATTTCAGATTTTGAGGATCTTAAATATTTTAAAAAAATTTAAAAAGATTCCAAAATATTCCACCGAAATTTCAAGTATTCACAAAGATTTCCCCGCTGGGAATCGAACCACAGAACTACTGAACGAAAGGAGACCTTTTTTCAGAAAAAAATATTTAAAATGTTATTATTCGGTTCTAGTCTTAGCAAAAATTAAACAAATTACTAAATTTATAATTAAGACCAATGTTTGAAGTTTTTAAGCGAAAGAAATGGGAAAATATGCCTGTTGTTTAAAATAAAAAATAAAATAAAACGTAATTTATTTTGAAATTTATTATTTTCTGCAGCCATGAATCAAGTAATGTTGTTGGGAAGAGTTGGAGCTGAGCCACAAAAAAGAGGAAGTGCAGAACATCCTGTTGTCCTTTTTTCTCTAGCTACACACACAAATTACAAATATGATAGTGGTGAGTATTCATGCATTTTTTTAAATATACAAAAATTTTTTTCCATAAAAAGTGATTTTTTTTTACCAAAAATAGAAGAATTAAATTTTGTACTAAAAAGAAACGAATTTTCAACCATAGAAATTAATTTTCAATCACAATGATAAATTTTCAACCAGAAATATGAAATTTTGACCAAATGGTGAATTTTTCTGTTCAACAGATGAATTTTCTGTCAAAAAAAAAAAAAAAAAAAACGAATTTTCAACTAAATAGTTTGTTTTTGTCAATGAGAGAAATGAATTCTTAAAAAAAATAGAATAATTAAATTTTCTACAAATCAGATAATTTTTTAACGAAAAGATTATGTTCTTATCAAAGAAGGTAAATTTTCCACGAGAAATGGAATAGTAAAAGTGAATTTTCAACTAAAATGATAAATCTGCAACCAAAAAATTTAATTCTTAACCAAATACATGAATTTTAAACTAAAAATATAAACTTTCTACTGAAAATAAAGTTGAATAATTTTCAGTTAGTAAAATAAATTTTCAACCAAATAACAAACGAATTTTGAACAAAACAGTTAAATTTTCCACACAAAAAAATGAATTTTCAACCAGAAAGATGAAATTTCAACTAATAAGAGTACTCTTTTACCAAAAAATACGGATTTTCAACAAATAGTTCAATTGTCACTAAAAACAGATAAATTTTCAATTAAAAATAGAATATTTGAATTTTCAGTAAAAAAATTAATTTTCAATCAAATTAAAGTAAATTTTCAACGAAGTAGTATAATTTTCAACCAAGAAGATTAAATTTTTATCAAAAAAGATAAATTGTCGATAAAAAATATTTTTTAATTCAGAAAGAGAACAATTACTTAATATTTAGAAATATCTGACAGTTAATTTAAAATCAGTAATTAGAAATCAAATATTTAAAACCAAAAAGCTAAACTTTGATCGTTACATTTTTAATTATTCTATTTAAAAAGCTAAATATGTAAGTCAAATTGTTGAATTTTGATGTATAAATAACAATTGAACACCTATTATTCTTAGAAAGAATTCGAGTCAGTTGAAGACATTTTTGGAAGTTTTGAAAAAATGTTAAATTATTTAAAAATTCAAAACAAAATACAGATTTTTGCAGATTTCGAACAAAAAATTTAGAAGCTTCTTAAGAATTGTGAAAGGCTTCAAAAGAATAAAAAGGATTTCCTCAAGATTTGTAGGAAAATTAAAAATGATTTTTTATTTTGAAAAATTAATTACAAGAGAATATTTAAAAAGATTTAGAAAGATTTACAAAATTGTAAAAAATGAATGTGGAAGATTTTAAGGAAATTTTTTCAATTTGGCAGGATTTAAAAAAAATTTTAGGAAAAATTCGAATTATTTTAAAAGATGATTAGAAGTTCTGAAAAAATTTGAAAAATAATTTCAAATGTGAAAAATTTCTAACTACATGTAGATTATTCAAGATTTTGAAATAAAATTTTGAAGCATTTTATGGATTTTCACACTATTTAAAATAAAAAAAATTTAACTTTTAATTTAAGAATTCTTCAGTTTTTTAAAACAATGTAGCTCTTCAATTTTGAATGATTCTAGCTTAAAATTGCTTAAAATGATATAATTTTGAAAATTTTCAAATTCAATGATTGATTCTTTAATTTAGAAAATTGAAAATGATAACGTTGATTTATATCTTTGGAACTGATTCTGAATTTTGGAACTCTACAATTTATGAAAGTTCAACCTAAAGTTGAATTTCCATACAAAAAAGATTAATTATCAACAAAAAATGTAATAGCTCATATTTCAATACAAAAATATTTTTATTTTAAATGAAAAACAGTTCAATTCATCCAAATAAGACAAATTTTTAAGAAAATAGTTGAATCCTCAACAGAACTGATTTATTTTCAACCAGTTGTCATTTTATCCAAAAAACATGAAATATTTTCCAAAAGAGACGAATTTTCTACAAAACGTTAAATTTTTTAACCCGAAAATATGAATTTTCCACAAAAAAAGTTATTTTCAACCAAATAGTTCAATTTTCAACCAAGTGCATGAACTTTCTATCAGGAAAATTAATTTTCTCTCAAAATATACAATTTTAGACAACTAAATTGATCAATCTTTAACCAAAAAGATGAGTTCTCAACAAAAAATATAATAGTTGATAATTGAAGTAAAACATATTCTAATTTTTAATCACAAATTTGAATTCATAAAAAAAACGAATTTTTAACGAGAAAGTTGAATTCATTGCCAAAAAAGATTTTCTAAACATTTGCAATTGTAATAAAAAAAAAGATCAAATTTCTACCGAAAAAGATATAGGCTTCTACCAAATTTTAGGAAAATTTTCAGTTTAAAAGATATTATGGATTTTTTGAAGCTTGGAAAAAATTTAACAATAGTTTACAAATCTTTCAGTTTAAAAATTTTTTTAATTTATCCAAAACTTCTAAAATTCTCCAAAATCTTTTAAAATGACTCGAATTATTCCTAAAAATATATTGAAATCTTCCGGAATTCTTTTCGATAACTTTGGAAATCTTTCGTAATGTTTTTAAATCTTTTAAAATATTCTCTTAAAATGAAGAATATCTTTAAATATTCCCAGGAATCTTAAAAAAATTATTATTGAAAAAACTTCGAAATTGTATTTAGAAATCTTCAAAAATCTACATTTTATTTCCATTTTTTTTTAACTTTTCAAATTTTAAATTATCTTTAAATTTCTTAAAAACTTCTAAATATATTTTTTAATGATTCGAATTTTTCCTAAAACTTTGAAAAAATTCTGCAAAATTCAACAAACAAAAATTCATAAAATCTTCCAGATTCTTTTTTGATAATTTTGTTTTTGTAAATCTTTTGAAATGTTTTAAAATCTTGTTAAATATATTCCTCAAATAAATTTTGTAAAATGAAAAATTATTGAAAAAATTCCCATAAATCTTGAGAAAATTATTGTATTCTCTTGAAACCTTTCAACATTTTTTAAAAGCCTCTACGTTTTTTATTTCAAATCTTCCATAGTCAACATGTCTTTAAATTTGTGTTTTCTCAACGAAAAATGTAACACATAAATGATATTTCAAGCAAAAAAGATTTTTATTTCAAATAAAAAACAGTTGATTTGAGCTCAGAAAATACAAATTTTCTACAAAATAGCTGAATCCTGAACCGAAAAAAATTAATTTTTACCACTTGCGTTTTTAGCCAAAAAAGATAACATTTGAAAAAAAAACGAAAAAAATCAAACAATTTTTCTTCAAAACAGTTCAATTTTTTAGCACGAAAATATGAAAATTCGATGAAATATATCAATTTTCTACTAAGATTATTTTTTTTACGAAAAATACGGATTTCCAACGAAATAGTTACATTGTCAACCGAAGAGATTAATTTCCAACTGAAAAAGATTAATTTTTGACTGAAAAAGTTTAATTTTCAACCAGTTGCATTTTTAATAAAAAAGACGAATTTTCAACCAACTAGTTCAATTTTTTACCAAAAAAGGTTTTTCAGTTATAAAAAAAAAAAATTTCAGCAAAATTATAATTTTATGGGATGAATAATTTTAAATACAACATAAAAATTTATTTTTGAAGTTTATTTGTTTTTAAGATGATATAAATATGTATATAATTTTCCTAAGATTCTTGGGCAAATGAAAAAAAATTGCAAAGATTTCAGATATGTCGAAAAAATTAATTTTTTAATTTTTTAGGATTTTGCATAATATTAGAAAAAATTTGAGTCAGTTTGAAAGATATTCAGGACTTTAAGAAGTTTAGAAATATCTTAATCTGACTCAAACTATTCCTAAAATTTTTAAAAATCATTCAAATTTATTAAAATTGCCTTTTAATATTCCAGATGTGTTGAATTTGAACAAATCTTTTGAAATGTTTTGATATATTTTTAAATTTTCTTTAAAATTTCATTTTCCAAAGTGAAAAGTTATAAAAAGTTTTTCTACGAATTTCAAGAAAAACTTTTCATTTCCTTGAAAACTTTTCAAATTTCTTAAAAAGCTTCAAAATTGTTTTCAACATTTTCAAAAAATTATTTTTGTTTTAATGTTTTGGAAATCTTTTCAAATTTTAAATTATTTTCTTATTCACTTCTCAAATTCTTGAACCTTCTAAATATCTTTTAAAATTATTCGAATTTTACCATGAATTTTAAGAAAATTTTTATTTTCGCGAAAACTTTCAAAATCCTTAATAAGCTTAAAAATTTCGACTTCCAGATATTAAAAAATGAACATTTTTTAAAACTGTTTTGGAATGTTTTCAACTTTTAAATTGATTTTGAACCTTTTTGAAACTTTTAAATGTCTCTTAAACCTCTCGAATTTTTTATAAAACTTTGTAATCTAGCGAGATTACAAAGTTTTATAAAAAATCGTCCACATTCTTTTTCAAAAATTTAGGAAATGATTAAAAATTTTTTTAAATCTTTGTCAATTTTCTTTACAATTTTTCAAATTTTTGCTTCATGAGGAAGTTTTGAAGTGGAAACAATTTTGAAAATTTTTAAATTTGTTTAATTGATCGTTTCTCGATTGGAAACACCCGAAATCGAATTCACAGCTAGTTTAATTTTAGGGGAGACGGTCCAGAGAACAGATTGGCACAAAGTCTGCGTTTTCCGTCCAGCATTACGAGAAACTATCTACAATTATATGAAAAAAGGACAAAGAGTCCTAGTAAAAGGAAAACTCTACTACGGAGAAATCAAAGACGAAGAAGGAAAGCCTCGCCCCACAACTTCCATTATCGCCGAGGAAGTCGTCATGTTCCAGTCCTAATATTTTAGTTTGCTTCCTAATTTTTGTTTTGATACAATAGTGTCATTTTTCCGACTTGAATACAACAATTTAAAGTTAATTTAAGGAATATTGTACAGTTGTTTACTATAAAACCATTTAGAAAGATTTTAGAACAAAAGAGGAGATTATTTCAAGCATTTGCCACTAATCCCTGGAACCATCCTTACACTCTGCCCATTATCCCTTGCAAACTTTCCCGGTAAGAAGGTTCGAATTGAATACAATAGAAATGTTTACCGTATATTTGAAAATATCATTTCAATGCTTAAGAACGTCAAAAAGTGATATGAGAACGATTGGAATGAGCGCAGTGGCAACGGAATATCTAGAATTGTACATTAAAATTTACGTTAGAAAGCAATGCCGTGATCGCAATAAGTTTACTTTTTAGCGTTAGAAATTAAAAAAAAAAATAGTGGCTATCATGGAAGTTTGCTAAATGCGACTTTAAGCGCATCTGAGTAGATCTGAGGAGGTGCGCTTGAAGTTGCCTCTAGCAGACAATAAATGATAGCCACTATGTTTTTTTAATTTTAAACGCTAAAAAGTAAACTTATTGCAATTACGGCATTAGCTTCTAACGTACAGTGATAATTGCCAAACTTTGTACAAAATGTTCAGAAAAAATACTATCATATTGTCAAATGCTGAGCTTATTAGATATACAATTTAATATACACTGGAACTTGGATTGAAACAATCCGAATTTACGCTGTTCCGAGGATTGATGCCGCGGCGCACACTAGGGATAGAGCACCTATTTTGTTAAAAAACACCTAGAGGTCACAAATCTTGACCGAATTGAATAATTTTGTTTAGAAATGTTACTAATTGAATTTCGAAGAGACACATATCGCCTAAATTTTAAAAATTAATTTTTTTACACTAGAAAACTTATGAAACCTTATCCAAAAACCCTGACCATTGAACTCGAAACTCACATTTCTGAAAGGAACTAACCAAAATCCCAACCAATAAACCCTACACCCATATGGGTAATATTCACGAAACTGTACACTTTTGTAACTAAAATCATAAAATTTTTAATTGCATTTTTTTTGCGCAGTAAATTTTTTTTTTACTTTGAAAGTACATTACTTACGAGAATGAGGCATAATTTTCAGTACAACCTTGTAAAACAATTTATTATAGACACTTTTTCCAAAACTTCACATTACGGAGCTGACCATTTGTATGAATGAGTGTGTTTCCATTATAAATAGACTTGTCGATTTAAAAAATACTTTTAATTCGATTTTCTCTTCATATACTACGCATTTCTTTAGCATATTTTGATAACATAAAGTGCAAAACAAAAAATGAAGCACACGAAAAGTAAAGTATATAATATTCTAAATACTGAGCATGAAAATCAAATTATCAGAGGTTGATGAATAATTACAACTTCAAGTACATTTTTTTACATAAAATGTGGATGACTAAACTCAGTTTCTCCAATATTCGCTGCTTCAAAATTAAATACAAAAGTTATAGGTTTGTAGAAGCGACAGGTAAAGAAATTTTCAGTCTATTTAATAAATACAAAAATATAATTTATTCAAAATAAACTACCCAGATAGCAAAATGCCCGCCGATTGCAAGCGATCTGCCGGCCCGCGGTCCGATCGATCGGACCGACTTGCCGGCAGATATGCACCTTAATGTGCACACCATTGATGTCTATATGCCCGCCCGACAGGCGGATGTGACGCTGTCCGGCGAACTGCATGCCCGACGGTCCGGTAAAATGCAGGCTGAGAGTGCGAGTTGATTAAAATTGAAAAAATCTTTTTTTATGTAAATAAAATAAAAATTTCCAAATATCACGAAAGGTAATGACGAGAGTCTGCGTATAATAAGTCCAAGTTGAAAGAAAAATGTCAATATTATAAAAATTTCTTTTTATAATATTGACATTTTTCTTACAACTTGAACTTTATATTATTATACGCAGAATTTCATTACCTTTCGTGCTATTTGCTACTTTTGTTGATTTGAAGGACACCGACAGCAAAAAATTGCTAACAAATTTTATGTTCCACTCACAGCCAAACAATACCAAAAACCGCAAACGATGAAAGGTATAACTCCGTTATACAAGTAGATTACTCCGTATTCCAAGTGGATTACTCCATTTACAAGTGGATTACTTACTCTTCTATTTTATCTGGAACGAATAACAATTATTGTTTGCAAATCGTACACATCCGAGCGAAAATTCACGGGAGTGAACGCCACACGAGATGAAACACGACAAGAACAGCTGATCCAAAACGCGCATGCGCGTTTTTGATCTCAAACTTCTCGCACTATCAGCTTGCAGCGGTCGCGTAAATCGCAGGCCCGTCGTTCCTCGCCGTTTGCAAGCCCGACGGGCGTCTCATGTACCGGACCGTTGCCTGCCGTTGTCCGCCTTTCGATCGCATTCCGACTCTGCCGGCCTGTCGCGTGCATTTAGCAGGCACGCTGGTCTCCAGCCCGTCGGGCCGATCGCGTGCCTGCACGTATTGTTATCTGGGTATATAAAACAGAACTACAAGATTTTAATGATTAAACTACACGTATTTCAACATGTAATGATAACTCTAGTAACTTATTTGGCCGCTCAAACACAAAAAACAACAGTTTTCTAAAGATTATAATACTCTTAATTAGAGTTAATGAGCAATATAATGATTTATTTATTTAAAGGGCTTTATTTAATTTGAAAAATGATAAGCTCATTAGTTAAAACTGAACTGAGTAATTGCAGAAAAAAGATAATAACTTGTTTCTAATTATGTTTCATTCCAAGTTTTTTTGATCGAACTGCTGAGGCATCAATATTTGCAGATTTTTTTGTTTTTTTTTTTTAGATTTGAGACTCTTGGATTGTACACTTTTTCCCTGAGTTGTAGGTTGATCATTTTTAACATCTGCTTTACTTTTTCTTGATTGTACACATATCTTTTTTGGATATAGTGTAGCTCAATTGTCCTTTTGAAAAATGTTTGCAAACTTTACCAGCAATAAGGGTGACGTCCCATGGCAGCGTCAACCTTGGCGCAAAACGCAAAACGTCAAATCACTAGATAATTCAGCCAATGATATTCACCTAGTAATCCACAGAAACACAGTCATTGGCTGCAATGGCTGGTGATTTGCGGTTATGCGTTTTGCGCCAAGTTTGAAGCTGCCATGGGAGGCCACCCTAATAAATTTGATTAGAAACCGTAATATTTTCATTATGGAGCTGACCATTATGGAGCTGACATTTACAACTAAACCTACATTTTTCTCTTGAATTTCTTAACTTCTACTTTTTTCCGCACACCGGCTGTTTGTGTCTAGACTGTAACTGTAAATAAACTCAAAATCACTGATAGTCTTAACTTACTTTAAGCGATTTATTGCATTTTGGAGCTGACCGGATATTTTGTACGGACTGTTTTTTAAACAAACCGTCACAGTTGACGAATGATTTCGAATAAGAAAAATTCCATCGAGCGTTGGTTAGATAGTTTGAGAGTCAGTCTTCGAAATAATGTCAGTAGATGGCGTTTAAATGAACCGCGAGATTTGAAAATCGTGAGAAAGTATAATAAACAAAATTATTTGAAATATGATGTGACAAAGTGCATCGCTTTATTTAGAAACTTTAATAGTCATTTCTGTAACATTGTAGCGCACTTAAAAATCAACTATATACTTGGATTCAAATAATATAGATACTGGAAGGTAACATTGACTTAGTGAAATAAATTTTATGGATTCGCGCAAAATATTTTAATTTGGGACAATTACGGAGCTGACATTTTGGATATTTTTTACGCAATATAGTGTAAATATTTATCAAAAGGTGTACTTATTTCGTGGTAAAAAATTGAATGAAGTTATTGCACGATAAAATTATACAAGTGTAATACCTGGTTTGACTTCCCAGATAGCAAAATGCCCGCCGATTGCAAGCGATCTGCCGGCCCGCGGTCCGATCGATCGGACCGACTTGCCGGCAGATATGCACCTTAATGTGCACACCATTGATGTCTATATGCCCGCCCGACAGACGGGAGCGACGCTGTCCAGAGAACTGCATGCCCGACGGTCCGGTGAAATGCAGGCTGAGTGTGCGAGTAGATTAAAATTAAAAAAATCTTTTCTTATGTGAATAAAATAAAAATTTCCAAATATCACGAAAGGTAATGACGAGATTCTGCGTATAATAAGTCCAAGTTGAAAGAAAAATGTAAATATCATAAAAATATCTTTTTATAATATTGACATTTTTCTTTCAGCTTGAACTTTATATTATTATACGCAGAATTTCATTACCTTTCGTGCTATTTGCTAATTTTGTTGATTTGAAGGACACCGACAGCAAAAAATTGCTAACAAATTTTTTGTTCCACACACTTTACTTCGTTTTCCAAGTGGATTACTCCATTTACAAGTGGATTACTTATTCTTCTATTTTATCTGGAACGAAAAACAATTATTGTTTGCAAATCGCACACATCCGAGCGAAAATTCACGGGTGTGAATGCTACACGAGATGAAACACGACAAGAACAGCTGATCCAAAACGCGCATGCGCGTTTTTGATCCCAAACTACTCGCACTATCAGCCTGCAGCGGTCGTGTAAATCGCAGGCCCGTCGTTCCTCGCCGCTTGCAAGCCCGACGGGCATTTAATGTGCCGGACCGTTGCCTGCCGTTGTCCGCCTTTCGGTTGCATTCCGACTCTGCCGGCCTGTCGCGTGCATTTAGCAGGCACGCTGGTCTCCAGCCCGTCGGGCCGATCGCGTGCCGGCACGTATTGTTATCTGGGATTTTTTGTATGTGTAATAGCCGAAGCCGCGAAGGTGTACAGTTTCGTGAATATTACCCATATATCATTAACCTATAAACCCTAAACCCACTAAACATAAACCCTAGACCCATAAACCCTTAACCCACTAACAGGAATCTCGTAACAAAGACTTCAAGCATTACAGAAAGTTCAGTACCCGAAAATGCCCAGATAACAGTGCGTGCAGGCGCACGTCAGCCGCATGACGTGCGAGTGTAATGTGTCTGCAGTTATAGCGACACAATGCTTGCAAGATCTGCATATCGTACGTAAATCCGCACTGTGCCCGCACTCGGTCTGCACGATGTGTGGAACACGGTGTGCGGCCTTCATTCCGATGAAGTGTCAGAGTGACGTGCGCATTGAAGAAAAAAAAACTAACGTTTATTTAAGTCTTCTGTTATGTTTATCTCAAAGTGAAATAATACTTTTACATTATTTATCATGGCTTGTAACATGTTTTTGTTTATAAAAATGATTAATCACTAAACAATGATAGAAAAATTTGTTTCAATCTGTGAAGAAAGACTCATTTACAGTAAGAGTTCAATTGTAAACAGTGAGTAAAGAGTTGAAAAAATTAAATTTCGAGGTGTGATTAATTTTTGATGCTACATTCAGAATAAGATTTTATATGATTTCACAAAAATACACTATACATTTGTAAATATATTATATTTATTTTCTTTTAGAATATCATCAAATACTCCACGGTTTAAAATCTCGCGCGCGTACTTATAAATTGTACAGACGTCAATCTACATGCGCATTAGCGCTAGAATGAGCGGCGAGTATCTTGAGGCCGTGGAGTACGTGGAGTGAGTAGTTCGGTGTTTTCGGTCTTTATAATATTTGCAATTCATATTAGCATTTTAGGAATGAAAAAGTGAAACGTAAGTACAAAATTATATTAAACTTGTGTGTTATATTATTGTATGTACTTGCATTGTTTTCAGTGAGAGGTTACGAAATGTAGCTTTTACTATAAAAAAGCGACAAGAAAAATATTTTTTGAGGTTGTAACCAAAAAAATATTTTTCTTGTTCCTGATTGAAATTGCCAAATTTAATAAGTATGCCAAATAATTCAGAGCCCTGGTTCAAAAGAATCCAGCACTCGCTTCAATGTTCAAATCAAGTTCCGATATAATAACAATTGTGCAAACCGTTAAAAGAAAGAGGCCTAAAGCAAAGCCTTTACTAAACAAATTATTATCGCAGAGTAAACTGAGTATTTCATCCAAAAATGCACTCACAGATGGCTTGGAAAAGACAAACGTGGACAAAACAAGTGTTTCTGCCACCAACTCTAGCTCTGCCTGCAAGTGGGACTCCGTTGAGACTGCAAAAAAATCTATTGCGCCAAATCCACGATTTGAAAAATTGACGAGTATGACACCTTCAGAAAGCCTAATCCCATAAAAACAGCGAGGATGGCATAAAAACATTTGAAACTATGTCAATCAATAAAAATAATTCTCCCACGCAAGTATACAAGTTTAAGTGGTAATGCCTATTTAGTTTCGTATTTTTCAACATTTTGTAAAAAAATATAATAAAATGAAAATTTTCTATTGCTTTTCCATACTGCAAGAAAATCTAATTTACTATCATTCAACTGCACAAGCACACTGAAAGAATATACTTAATCGTGAATATAAATAATAATGAATGACAATTAAGTTCGAATGTGCATGTTTATTACATAATTTCAGAGAAATTACAGAGGATAATTGTACTTCAGTACGGGATATTGTACCTTCTTTGTCACTCTCAAATCCTGGCGCTACTGCCTTAGACCACGCAAAGATTTTAGCATAAAGAGAAATAACTGTGAAGGAAAACGTTTTATTAGACATAGCTCAACGTCTTCAGTACGCTAACGAATATTTCCGTATATTAAAAAAATTAAATGTGTAATTGACGATAAATTAATGGTTATTAATTTTTTAAATGTCACTTGTAAGTTTATATCATCTCCGTGGGGCGTTATACTTAGTCATTTTAATCAAAATGAAAAATTTTTAAATTATCGATATTAGAAAAAGTAAAATGTATATTGAAAGCTTCGAAATGTTATTTTATATCAGAATTTAATAACTGCGCAAGATGATAATTAGTATTCATTAGTATACATCGTAGTTGTTTTAAAAATAAGAATTTAGTTACGCATTATAAGGTAAATCAGTTCTGAATAATAAAAATATCTATAATATTTTTTTCATCAAGAATGGTCTTGATAAGTATTTAAAAATAACCAAAGTTCTTATCTTTTGATAGTTTTCCTATTCGTTGTGCAAGAAACCATCGGATTAGACTAGAACAAGTTCTAACACTTCTAAACTTATTGAAATCGTATTATAATTCATGCTTCGAGGGTCTTCGTACACCCTTAATTGCAACAAATGTTCACTTAAGATTATAGTGCTTTAAACAAAAAAGCGCGATAAAGGGCGTGATAATACTGAAAAGTAAATCTTAGCGTTGACGATTTAATAAAAAATGCGTTTAAATTACGTTTTTTTCACGATTATACTTTAAATTTATCTGCTTTAAGGAAGATTTATAAATGTTTAAAGGAGAAAACCGAATAACTCGTATTATCATACTCTTAATACAATAAAAATATTATTGATTAAAAACAACTGCCTCTTCACCTTCTCATTCTTATTGATATTATACTAATTTTCAGCATTTTGAACAGTGACAGAAACAATTAATGTTGCGCATCGTATTTAGATTAAATGACATCTGCTTTTATTAAAAATGTAAAAAATAATTTTTTAATCGGGAACATCTAAATCGGGAACTCTAAAATCGCCGTAACACATTGTTTTTGCCACTGTTATAAACTTGTTATATTTTTTAAAACTCTAATCATTGCGTAACTGCGTGAGAGCAATATGCCGACGCACGCGTGCCCCCACGCCGTGCGGCGCAATTGTTGACATATGTCTCGAACCTTGCCCTCACGACGTGCGAATTGATCCGCACGTCACTCCCGCACCATGCGGACACTATGCGGATATTTTTCTATCAGGGTGTGGTAGAATTGCTACAAATACTGATTTAATTAATAAACTGCTACTTTCGTCTGATCCCTACATTTCTCATTTAAGATGCAAGTTAAAAAATACTAAACTCGAAATGGATGAAGCAGCAACAGATATGTTAATCAATGAATGAACGTCTGCCGATGCGATGATGCAGGTTGCAGTCACACTCGCACTTGGGCTGGGATCTGTGGCATGTGGGTTTCTTATTTGAAAATAAATGATCTATACACTTTTATGAAGTAATTTGATTGTAAAAAACAGTATCTACAAGTCAATTAGTTTTTTAAACTATTATTTACTGTTGACGATTCGGTCGCTAATTTGCAGTACCCTTCACAGGCTTCCAAATAAAAAATAATGAACAGATTAACAAGGTGCAGTAAAATAACGTAACATTAATAGATATTCTTTTACTAAAACATTTTACCTTAAGTAACTGTGGGTTTATATTCGAGCGTTATAGATTAGGATTCATCAATGTGGGGTTTGTGAGTACGAGGTTTATTCTCCAGGGTTTATGGGTTGGAATTTGTGGGTTAAAAGTTTATAAGTGTATTCTACAGGATGAAGAGGTTAATATTTATTGGTTGAAGATTTATTTTGTTGTTCATTGGTTGAGATTTGTAGGTTTAGGGTTTATGGGTTGGGATTCGTGGGTTTAGGGTTTATGGGTTGGTATTTGTGGTTTAGGGTTAGCTGGATTCAGGAATGTGATTCTCGAGTTCACTGTTCAGGGATGAGGTTTCATAAGTTTTCTAATTGAAAAAAATTAATTTCGACATTCAGGCGACATCTCTTCGAAATTTAATTAGTAACATTTCTAAAAAGAAATTATTCAATTCGGTCAATATTTGTGAACTCTAGGTGGTTTTGAATATTCCATCCCCAGTGTGCGGTGGCTTCATTATGTGCAAAACAAGGGATGCTGTTTACGCTTGAACGATCTGGAAATAGGATCAAGGCCAATGCCAGCTATGCTTAAAACCGTTCTTAATTCCAAGTTCCAGTGAACATAATTTGAAGAAAACATACATATGCACATTGTGAGGGATCTCGCAAATTAAAGGAAGGGTAGGATTTGGAATGTCGAGAACTGGGCGAAGTTAATAAAATGGTAACATTTGTAGTAAAAGAAATGGTTTATTTAAACCAACTTACAAGTGGTGCGTTGCGTTTCTTAAGGGCTCGAACCGACCGGCGCAGTTGAGAATAGGTGAGCGGAATTATTTCCCGGCGATAAAGCCAAGGCACTAACCACGAAGCTTGTGAATCTCGAGGAAGATGGATGTTAGGCAGAGACTGTCTGGGTCGTCTACGGATGACGTGGCGTCGCTCAAACAAACAAGGGGCTGGGCACTTTGTATCGTAATCGCCGGTTGATGAGATAGGTAGCACACGACTGACTGTCCAGGACGAGGATTTGGGTATTTAGAACCAGGAAGTGGTACTCTCTCCACTCCTGGTCCTAGGCCCACAGGGTCGTACAGTAGCGGGGTGCTTTTAACTTTGTTACAACCTCCCCCCCACCTCTGCTTGGGACGAGGTTCATTATTTTAAAAGTTCCTCGCCGAATGTAAGCAAGGATCCTTCCTCCGTGATGTCCGGTTGTACATATGAATTGTTTTCTTGTTCCGCTTCAATCATTTGGCTGTCTTCTTCTTATGTCGGTTCGTTTGCTTCAACTGTTATTTTCAAGATGTCCTTAAATCTTTTGTTTGTTTCTACCCAACCGCCTTGAATGTACCTGGTTTTTGTCGAATCCGGAACCGTGTGGTAATTTTTGGTCCGATTCGGCATTTCATTACAGTAGGTGTCATAAAAGATGTAGAGTGTCACTGGAACCATCTTCTCACAATGATGACATTTTCACATCTCGACGTTTTCCATCTTTTCTTTTTGTAACAAAATTAAAAAATCCTACCTCTCAAATAAAAAAAAAGAAACCAAACAAAATGCTAATTTTCTCTTAATTCGGCTTCTCATCATATTTTAACTGAATTTAGAGTCTCAAGTCTCGATTTTCACTATTTTTTCAGCTATTTAATTAATTTTTTATTTTAATTTTCTCCATCCGGGTCAATATCTTCTAACGCTATTCTGTTCTCTTTGGTTTTTCTTGCTGAAAAGTAACTTATATCTAAATTCTACTCTATTATAATCGATATTCTATCTTGGCCTCTTATAGCCGTATTTATTTCACATTCAGATCTAATCTCTTTTTTCACAAATTAACCCTCAAACGGCACACTAGTGCGAATTCGCACCAGCAAAAATTTCAAAGCGCTGATATTTTTTCTAAAACTATTTTCAAGGTCTCTCACCGCTACGTTAAATATGTCCATACACCCAAAAATACATGACGCGTAAACAGATAGTCATCCGCCTGCGAGCAGCCGAGTGAGACACTGTAAAAGTTTCAAGTGGTGCAAATTCGCACTAGTGTGCCGTTAGAAGGTGCCAAGTCGTGTTTTATGAAAAATTGTAAAACGTTGTTTCTGTGCCTGAAACAAGATCTTTCATAAAAAGGTAAGTTAATTTGTTCATAAATATGTCTATAAACAAAAAGAAAGATTATAAGCAATAATAAATAACATTTCATGAACCAGTGAAAATATTCCACGAAAAGCACAACGTTTACAATTACTCGCTATTGTTAGACTTTAAATTGATATGATGATATTTTTTGAACAATTTTTTTTTATATTAAGAATGGCGGAGTAAGGACGTCGTTACAGTTTGGGAAGTTCTAGGACTGTTCTGCAGGCACTAGCAGAAGAGTCTGAAGACGATGTGCGTCGATCACAGAGCTTCTGTCTGCGTTGACTGCATTGGTCTTAACGAATAATGTTCAATGATGATTGTCATAAGAGTAATAGTTTCACAATATAATAATGTTAATTTTTTCTAAAAATAGGTAGTAAAACTTTGTTCTCTTCTCTAAATATTCTATGTACTTTTACTCTTTCCTAACAAACCCTCACATCGCACATCACCGCCCTGACACACTTCACCGATCAATCTTTTTACCAATCAGTCACATGGAGAGCTTCCCAAAGTTATAATAAAATGAATTATTTCAAACTTTGACACAAAAAATACTATTTATGCAATAATATGCTTGTATACTACAAAAATAACAATGTGTGCTGTCCTGCACTCGTGATATACTTCATACGAAAATACCGAAAATCTGACACATCTGGAAAAATACTTAATCTAATTTTATCAGATTGGCATATTTTTTTCATGAAAGAACATGTATTTAAATAAAGAATCGCGTTAGTTACGTTTCAATACCTTTAATTTTGAAAAAATTATGTTTTTTTGTTGAAAATGTCTATTTTTCAAGAAAGCCTTTTTTTAATAACAATTTTGTGATGAGGTGATATAATTTTCAATAAATTTAAGTTGCCCCAACGGATTGGGCGAGAAATTTTACCCCAAAATCATATATTTATACGCAGATTTTGGAAATTATTTTCATATTAAAATGTTCAGCTGAAATCACAAAATCCCAATTCGCACTAGTGTGCCGTTTACGTATGCTGGGTTGAAGTGTGCCGTTTGAGGGTTAATAACCTTATTTTGTTGCACCTACAATTATTGAGGTTCCTACAATCGGTAAAAGTTCGCATTGTTTAAAAATATTATGAATATTTTCATAAAAGGTCTCAGAAATACAAGTTACTTCACTTCTTGTATCTATTAATGCATTTGTTTCTATGTCTTCGAGATTTAAAATCATCATTAGACATTTATCTAATTCTTTATCTACCGTATTATCATCGTTTTCTAAAAATTCACTCCTCATATCTAAAGGTAGAGGCTTTTTAAAATCTTCGGGCCCCGGATTTTCCTCTATCGTTTTACTCTCTACTGACTCGAGGCATATGCGTTTCCCTGATTAAAATAAAATTCATCTCCATTATCTTTATTTTCCACGACTTCTATAACTCTAGTTTGTTTGAAGAACTTCTTCCGTTTTCTTTTTAAGTGAACACACATTTTGTTCCACATTAACTATGTGCTCTTCTAAAGTCCTATCTTGGTGATCAGAATTTTCTTTTTGCATTTCTACTTGATCATTCATTCTTTTTACTAATGAGGTTACAAAAGATCCGATTCTCTTTTCCGTATCCGCCTCAAATTCACGAAGCTTAACGTTTTTACTCTTTTCGCCATACGTAATAGAGTACTTTGTGATAATACCGATTTGCTTACGTCTTTGTGTAATTTTTCGAGAGTGATCATTAATTGATCCATTTCCGCAATCTCAGAATCATAATCGCCAAGATCAGGATTGTTTTGCGCAGTCGAATTATTTTTCGCGTCAAAATTATCTGGTACTTCAGGATCATTTTGCAAATTTCTATTCTCGTTAATGTTCCCTAATTGACTCGTGTTAGTCTGGGCATTCTCAGGTGCAGGACTAACTTGATCCCGTGCATTATAAAATTCGGAACCGTTATTCTCATGTTCTGATTCAGTATCAGAAGGATCCGAAAATTGTTCAAAAACGTGTTCTTTATTCATTCTTCAATCATATATTGAGAAAATTTAATTTTTCTACTTCCTTTTTTTTAATTCTTTATCACGGTTGTTTTTATCGTCCCCCATTATGACAATTTCGAATTGTGATCAGTTTTCAAATAAAAAAAATAAAAAATTTCTAAAGGAATTTATTTCGTATTTTATTTTTATTCTATATTAATTTTACACCCTGTGTATTTAATTTATAAAATGACCCAGTTATTATCGATTTTATTTCAGCGATAATAATTTGAGCATTTCCGCATTCTTATTTCTGTTTACTTCTATTATCTCATTCTTAATTTGAATGAGTTGACGTGGAGACAATGGTTCACCTGTGCCTTGTCTAGACTCAAACGATGTATAGCTCTCTATTATTCTCCCGAAACCGAATGCGCCGGACGGAGAATGACCTTACGCAATCACTCTACTTTAATTTCCTCGAGTGTCCCACCAGGCAGGTATCAGTAGTAACATTATCGTTTCTCTAACCGGGGATCGATTTTGTATTTATCAATTTTCTGAATTTAATTATAACTGCAGTTGGCTGATTTTAGTTAAAGATCTTAATTTTACTGAAAATTTGACTAATTTTCAGTAATGGCAATGTTGCATTTCAAACTTATTTCAGTGATATTTATTTTCATTGAGATATTCGTTCAATTTGCGTTTACTTTTTCCTGTCCAGTAAATTGCAACCAACTATATAAGAAGACTCCAATACTGATAGGACGTTAAAACTAGCCCTAAGCATTTTATAACTAAATTTGAAAGTAAAACAAACTGCAATTGAGTAAGATTGATTCTTACGATAAAAAGTTTCGCACTGATTTTCAAATAATTATTTTCAAACAAAAAAGATAGATTGCGGATTCACTCAAGGGAGAGATGATTGCGTAATTATGTTATGAGTTTAGAGTATTTTAATAGATCTTTCTTATAAGATCTATTTGAAATCAATACACATAATTTATCACTAGTTTTGTGTTTTCATCGCACAACGAGGTCTTCATTGTCAAATAAGGTGCAGGGTCGTTACGAGAAATCACAATCAGGAATTTATTCAAACATTCATAACTGAATTTTTAAATTCTCCTCCATTTTCCTTATGTTGTTTTGTTTATAAATCCCAAGCTTTAGTCGCACAACGAGGTCCTCATTATTACATAAGGTGCAGGGTCGTTACGAGAAGTGCTATTCTATTTTTTATTTAATTCTGCTCGCACAACGAGATCCTTATTATTCAACAAGGTGCAGGGTCGTTACGAGAGATTATTATTTTTATTTACGTTCAAACTTACTCGCACAATAAGGTCCAAATGTTTAAATTAGGTTCGGGGTCATTACGAGAACCCACATAATTTTAGTTTCTATTTAAATTAAAAGAAATTCCCAATAAACGTTTGATATCAAGATTCAATATGTAAGCATGCACAACAAGCTCCTTATGATTAAATAAGGTCCAGAGTTGTTACAAACATTACATAAAATTAATTTTTTAAATTCCCAAAAACTCACATTAATTATTCTAATTCAAAAATAATGAATTTGAATAATTTATAAAACTCAAGAAGGAAAATCTCGGATATGCAGCTATCTGTGAATGAAGCGTAATTTACTCGAATTTCGGTCTGCAATGACATGTAGATCAATCAAACCAAGTGAAGCTCCTTCCTCGAAGAGGGTCGAGTAAGAAGTCTCTGGTACCGATACCGGGATCGATATATAAAGTGCATTGGTCCCACGCTACCTCTACTTATCAGCCGATGGCGCGCGCAATCGACCGTATGATCGGATGATTTCTTGAATCCTCCCGTCGTTTCACCTGTTTGTCCACTTATGAGTCAGAGGTGTATCAATATAAATATTCGCCCGTAGCTTCATGATTTTATTATAATTATGAACATAGAACGGATCGTCTCAAGATCTAATCTCTTTTTTCACAAATTAATAACCTTATTTTGATGCCAAATTTTAAGATTATTATTTAAATGCAAAATTAAGTTCCAATTAAATTAAATTTCAGTTAATTATAACTGTTGTGTCAGTTAAAGTCCTTAAATAAATGATAATCATAATCGTGGTGTATGTTTTGGTTTCTGTATATGATATGTGAAATTGTCATTTCATTCTCAAGTTACAGTTCCCATTTCATTTATTTCTGAAAAGAACTTCGTTGGTACACTTCCAGAGGAATTTGAAGACATCTTCCCTTAAACCGTCTCTTTTGCACCCTTCAAAGAATTCTTCTTGTGTTTGTTCCGCTCTATATTTTTTCTCGTATCTGATGTCTTCAGCTTCGTCCTCTTCTGTTATAATTTTCAGTTCTTTTTTATTGTCCTTTAGTTGTTTCCAAACATCCTTGGCTGTTCCTTTCTTCTCTCTTCTCTTAAGTCATTCCTCTTGCCTCTGTTGTTTTTCTTTCTGTTCTCGTTCCAAGCCTTTGATTCTGCCTGTTTTGTTGCTTCAATTTTCTTTTTCGCGGCTTCCTTCCTTTCTTCTCGTAAATGTTTTTGTAGTTGTAACCACTATTGGATCGATTCTTCTCTTTCGTTTAGCCTCTCTTTTTTATAATATTCCTGTTCCTTTTCCTCCCTTTTAATATCTTCTGGTGTTTTGAAACCCAATCTCTCTTTTGGTTTAAACACTATATTCTCGACGTTCTTTAAGTGTTTTTCCCCTATTGTTCAGGCAATGGCATTAGGTGTGCTATTTTCTTCTTCCCATTTTAGTTTGGCTTGTTTGGCTATTTCCTTTTCTCTTTCTATTTTGAAGGCGTTCTTTACGTGGACGTCCAATTCCGCTTTCCTTATTCGATTTATTTCCTTTCCCCTTTTTTCTTTCTCCTCCAAACTTTCATTATGTGGTGGTTGGAGAAGGTCCACCCACTTTGAACAGGCGTGTATTAACAGGTCCTCGCTTGGGAGTGGAAGAAGGCACTCCTTGCATTTGACCGTGTTTGTTTTTTCGTTTTTGGGGTTGTACCT
This sequence comes from Andricus quercusramuli, assembly GCA_932178445.1. Lineage (NCBI taxonomy): Eukaryota > Metazoa > Arthropoda > Insecta > Hymenoptera > Cynipidae > Andricus > Andricus quercusramuli. The sequence goes on from CAKNXH010001313.1 coordinate 34,236, forward strand.
GTCGCGTGACTTGGTTGATCTGCCTCCCATTCTAATAATTCTCTCCTGACCGTTACGAATTCTAAATATCTTTCCATATTTTCTCCTCTGTTTACGTTTTCGATCTATTACCAATCTCTCTTTTCGTTTTTTACATTATTCGCAGTTGCTTGTGCGTTATTCTCTTAGAGCATAAATTCTGGAATTATATTATTTTCCTTATTATCTCTAACATTTTCTACCGGGTTTGCCATTTTCGGAATAATTTTTATTTTTCCCGATTTTAGTCGCATTCAACTTTTTCTATTCTTATATTCTTTTTAATCTATTCGGCCTAGCACAGGGTTTTCTAAGGCTGAATAAAAACCGGCACGTTCACTCAGGTGAGCGTCTCACTTTTTACTACTTTGGGGTTGTGCGTGGTCTGACCACGTAGCGGAAGTATCCACTGAGGGCGGGAACGCTAGGGGTTGCTTGGCTTACGTCACTCGAACGGTGATTTCGTGCGCCAAATTTTGTTACTGACGCCGCTTACTTTTTCTAATTTTCGTGCTTCTGCTTCAAAATTTGTCTAGTTTTTTCCTACTAGTAAATTCTATTATTACGCTTTCATTTTTCATATTTATTTCCGGTTTTACCCATCCGTATTATTGTTATTTTTTCATTTCAAATCTTCACCAACAATTTTTTACGTATATATATTCCATCACCAATCAATCCAAAATAATTATTTTGAAATTATGGCATACAAGTAATCAATTCTCCAAACTTTTCCATTTTCATTACTACAGACTTTCGTTCTCGACTTAGGAGGATTTTCGGTGGGATTGTGGGTTTTTTTAAGGAGGGCGCCAAATTTGTGAGGGATCTCGCAAATTAAAGAAGGGTAGGATTTGAAATTTCGAGAACTGGGCGAAGTCAATAAAATGGTAACATTCATAGTAAAAGAAATGGTTTATTGTAAATCCCAACTGTTCTTTACAAACGCTTTAGTTTTACCTGAAATTGGATTGAAACAATTGGACATGCATTTTGCTAAATTATAAGTTGGGGAACCTACTGCGGAAACAATCAACCGCCATTTTAGGTCTGATTTCTGGATTTTTCGGAAAGCATATGTTTTAGAGACAATACTGTTGTGTGTTTTCAATTTGTCTGCCAGGCTTTCATTTAGGAACCTTTTATTTTCTCATCTAATTACAATATCATTATATTTTTGCTCAAGAGTTGGAACAAGGCTAGTTTTGATATTTTTGTATGAAGTGTCATTTTTTAATAGACTCTCAACAGTTGTGATATGATCATTTCGATTTGCAGCTACGGTTGAATTGCCTTCATCAGCTTTCAATACTATTAAAATCTATTAGGTTCATCAATTTTATTAGCACCATTAAATTTATTTATGATTTAATTAATATCACTAAGGGTCTTGAAGAAGGCCTCCAACAAGGTCGAAACGTACGTGGGTTTTTAAAGGAATTGACGAAAAAAGCTTGATTCTTGACAACTGAGTCCACTATTATTTTTACTGGACCGTATGATCAAAATAACACATTCTTACATGAATTTACATACACTCATCCTTTTGAACAAGGGCCTCTCAAACGAGGGCCGTTTTCACGCTCGGCTGATTCTGCGTCCCCCCCGTGCGTCCCTTGGCGCTCTGTAAAAAGGCAGTCTAAGGTAGAGACTTACATGATCGGATCCAAATGCGTAGAAAATAAAAAAAAAACTTAGGACGGGGAATCCCATTGTCTCTGCCGGCAAGGTAGATCTCTGATATATCGACTGAGCCGAGAACCGTGCAAGGAATCCACATTGCTGAGTGAGGTTCGCACCTGAGGTCGGCAACTTTGTATGGGACAGAACTTTTTTTGATCGGTAACATACGAGGGACAGCCCTGTACAGAATCTTCGGAAAAATACTCTCATATTCTTAAATGGTAAGTTTATTTAGTTATACGATTGAACATACATAATTTGCAGTGAACTCATATAGGTATATTGATTAGATAATGATTTGTACAGCGAGAAGTTATTGAAACCGAACAAAAATAATCGAGCAACGAGAAATTATCATTTGGTCGTGCATCACCATTTGGTACCCCTGCTGTAAGCCTCTGATAGCTCAGGAGTTACGATGCACACCGGTCTATCAGTACGCTTAGCTAACTTTGCACTAAACAAAGGGCCACGCGGCATTGTTACAAAAATATGATTGTTGCGATTGAAATTAGTCATTTCAAGATGGAAATTGTCGAAACGTTCAGTTGAAAAAAAGTGGTTTTGTCCTATACGTAGATAAGCTTTCTTCGGACCATGATTGAGAGGTTTATGTTCGGGAACACGAAAGATCAAGTTGAGATGATCAATTGTATCAAAACGATGGTTATTGTCGTAATGTATATAAGCGTAATAGTTATAAGGAAGGTGAGAATCTTGCATCCAGAAGGGTGGGTTTTCGTTCTCTCTGAGTTGGGAGATAATTTTTCCATAGATGGAGCCATCCTCTGTTACCACTGCGACGCTATCTGGCGGCATATTTGGAAACGGCTGTGCACCTACTTTGTAAGAAAAAAATTCATATTTACGAAGTTTTCGTACACTAGTAACTTGAATTTTTAACAATTTTGAACAATATTAGGTTAATTTATTCAGAAAAAAAGATTTTCTCCTTTCACTCCGCTGGGATTCGAATACCAGATCAACTGATTTCCGGTCAGGTGCTCTAACCAATTGAGCTACAGAGAGATCAAATTAAGAATCTCTTTTTCTGATATACGTTTTATTAGCAAGATGTTACATACAAATCAATTTTAAATATGAATTTGTATTATCATAGGAAAATAGTAAATATCGATTCGACACGATTTGAAGTTCTATGTTTTTTTAATGTCTAGCTTTATTTCCCACCGAATCATCGTGTTTCGAAATCAGTGATTTTTAGTACCGCTCGTCTGAGACCTCATGAATAGTTTTTCCCAATAGTCGCGTTTGAAGTCAAAATGAGAATAGAAGGTTTTCATCTTGTTTAAACAATTAAAGCCTTGGCAGAGATAACCTTGGATCCACAAGAATCTTTTTGTTCGAATTGTGAGCAAATTTAAATATAATGTTTATTTGTTTCATAAATATATAATTTTATAAAATAATTTGTTCAATAGCCCACATATATACTGGGTGTCCCAGACTCAAGAGTCTGGACTTATATGGCTGTATAAAAATAAAAAATGAATAAATCTATAATTTCTTTTCCAAGAATCAGTTGAAGTTTTAGTTTTTGAGTTATCAAATATTAAATCTGGACCAATCAGGACTTAGGCATCATTTAAAGTTAACTAGAAGAAAGTAGTTTTAAAATTAGAGACAATTTTAATTAAGGTAAGTTATTTAGTGTTTTCGAGATTGATAAACCCAGTAATAAATATTTTAAATATTATACACAAGCTTATTAGAGAAAAAAATGCCAGGGGACTCCTGACTAACAATAAATCAGAAAATTGAAAAAAAAACCATTGACGATGACAGAAAAAACTAGAACACGGCCTTTTTAAATATAGAAGAAAAGAAATATTTGTTATATTATGGGATGCTAGTTCAAAATTCAACAATTTATGATTTATTAATTGTAAGTGCAAGTTTCTTAAAGAACAATTGTTCAGTTTTTAGGGTTTCTAATTTTAACAGGTTTCGAAAAACTTTAAAGTAAGAATTATTTATTCCATTTTGAGGGCTGTGAACATTTTTCTAAAAAAAATCAGGACTGAATGCTTTAAAGTGAAATTGTTCAAGATTTAAAGCTATTTTGTACAAAATAAATAATTTTTTAATGAAGCACTTGTACTTTCAACCAAAAAAGATGAATTTTAAACCACTAGTATTAATTTTTGAACCACCCGCGTGAAAAAAGTTTGCATGGCTCACGCATGGCAATAAACTTGGAAATATCTGGCTAAAGCATGGGTCACGGCTGAATGGTAGCATAGCTAAAGCCTTGCTCGCGTCCGTCTTCCATGCTTAGGACATGCTAAACATAAATGAATATTTCCAAGAACATGTAAGTTTGCCAAAACCGACATATCTCTAAATGGTAAGTCCACTACCCGGGTGCACCAGAACGTGCACCAGGTCGTTCAAGACCTCATCTACGAGAACATTAAAAAAATTTAAATTGTGGCAACAGCCAAAATAACTACCAGCTGTAAGTTGACGCTCCGGGTGCCCCAGATCGTAGAGCAGACCGTTAAAGACATCATCTATGAGAACTTTTTTGAAATTTAAATTTCGTCAATAACCAAAACAATCTTAAGCGGTGAGTCGACGACTTGGCTGCACTTGATAGTTTATAGAATTTCTTGAAAAATTAGTATGTCCCAAAAGTGACATATTCTCGCGGACATGAGGTTCCGTGGAAGTGACTTCAACCCAATGGTGCAAAAACCAAGAATTTTTTCTTGATTTTGTTTCTGGGACGTCCTACAAATATTTTTCGATCACAAAAAAATCTTCGCCTTAGCCGCTTTCGAAAAAAACAACATTTTTCATGTCAAAAAATGGAATAACCCCAGTTTTCTCGGACACGAAGCGAGATACCAAAAAAAGATAACAAAGTACAATCATTGTTCGGAGAAATTTCTACAAAAAAACCCTTCATAATTTTTTTATCACACTTCGTTTACTTGAAAGAACTTAGTTTTTCGATGTCACTATAAATTTCTTTTTTTCTTATTTGCTTTACTCGATATAATTATTTCAAGTAGAAAACTAGGAATGTATTCATACCCACACCTTTGGTTAATACTTAACACTTTTTATCCTAAGCGGATATCATTGTTTAAATAAAAAAATATCTTCAGACAATTTGAATAATAATATTTATCTGTTATAATTTTGCATCTGGTATAAAACGCTGGAAAGCGAATTTAAACAAAATTAATATTTTTCGAGACACCGAAGTGAGTACAAAAATTAAAAAGGAAGTTTTTTATATGAATTTCCCCAAGGAACAATTTCGCCCTTTGAAATTTTTTCATATTCGGTTGTTTTTCGAGAAAAACGTGGTATTTCGATTTTTTCAAAATTAAGAATTCACTCAAAAACGGCTCTAGCAAAGATATTGTTTTTTGTAAAAAAAAATCTAGTTATAAGGAATTCCCAGATACAAAACAGAAAGAACAATTCTGAGTATTCGCACCTTTGGGTTGAAGTAATTTCAACGGAACCGTAACCGTGACCTATTCTTGTGCAATGTAAAACTGAAATTGTTAGGCCTGAAGGTGGTTGAGAATACCGTGAAGTCAATTTCATAGGAACGTTCTTTTTTTATTTAATTCTGTAGTCATAGACGTCATAGACGCACATAAATGTCCTACATTCAGAGAGAATGAACAACAAGTTTTAATCTATCTTGAAGAAAATAATAATGAAGTGGGTGCTCTTACAATGGGTGAAGCAAAGGAGTGCAACCATTATGGAAGAAACGGAAGCAATGCGTGGAGTTGAAGAGGATGAGGAGGTGATTGTGGATTGCAATGGCAAAATTTTTAAAGCTATTTTGAAAATATTACCAAAGCAAAGAAAGTCACGTCATCAAACTTAGCTTCTCCGGAAAGTAAGCATCCCAATACTTTACACAGTAAAGTTTCAATTGAAACAATTTTCTCGCGTTCCTTGCTTCACTTAGGCATATTCCAAATTTCAAAAATTGTGATATTTTATTAATTATTTAATGATCCTAAATTTTGATCAATCAAGGAAGAGTATGATACCAACATTAATTTCTCAATGGATATACAGTAGAATATTAAATTCATACCTTACTTCTCTGATATTTTTTATTATTTCATCATTCAATCATCCTAGATATTGATCAACCATCGACAAATGCAAGACCAAAGTCAATACCTGAGCCAGTTGAGCAATGTAATCTTGCAGAGGGTAAAATTTAACATAGATTTTTTTTTTACAAATTTATCTTCAACTGACACTTTTCGAAATTTTTCTTCCAAACCGGGACACTGCAAAACTCAGAAGTTCTGAAAAATGTTTTGAATCTGACGTTACACAGTCCCGCAAAACCGGGCACTTCAGTTTTACAAAAGCCACCAAGACCGCAAGTGATACCAAAATCACCTGATAATGAAACAATCTCTTTAGAAAGTACAGTTTCATAATTTTTACTTCATTGAAATATGAGAAAATATATTGCTTCAGTATTATATTATTTGTTCAAGATGAAAAAACCCAAGTGTCGGGCATACCAGTTCAAAATTTTACCAGAAGATGTGATTCAATACGTGCTAAACTACCTGGTGCGCGATCCTGTGCACTCTGATCGTCGACTTACCATTAGTAGTTATTTTGGCTGCTGCCACAATTTAAATTTTGGAAAACTTCTAGTAGATGACGTCTTGAACGATCTGGTGCACGATCCAGAGTATCCTGATCGACGACTCACCATTGGTAGTTATTTTGGCTGCTGCCACAATTTAAATGTTGAAAAAGTTCTCGTAGATGACGTCTTGAACGACCTGGTGCACGATCCGAAGATTCTTGATCGTCGACTCACCATTGGTAGTTATATTGGCTGTTGCCACAATTTAAATTTTTTTAATGTTCTCGTAGATGACGTCTTGAACTATCTGGTGCACGATCCAGAGTATCCTGATCGTCGACTCACCATTGTTAGTTATTTTGGCTGTTTCCACAATTTAAATTTCGAAAAAGTTCTTGCATATGACGTCTTGAACGATCTGGTGCACGATCCAGAGTATCCTGATCGTCGACTCACCATTGGTAGTTATTTTGGCTGCTGCCACAATTTAAATTTTGAAGAAGTTCTCGTAGATGACGTCTTGAACGACCTGGTGCACGATCCGAAGATTCTTGATCGTCGACTCACCATCAGCAGTTATTTTGGCTGCTGCCACAATTCACATTTTTTCAATGTTCTCGTAGATGAACGTCTTGAACGACCTGGTGCACGTTCTGTTGCACCCGGGTAGTGGACTTACCATTTAGAGATGTGTCGGTTATTGGCAAACTTACATGTTCTTGAAAATATTCATTTGTGTTTAGCGTGTCCTAAGCATAAAATACGGACACGAGCAAGGCTTTAGCCGTGCTACCATTCTGCCGTGACCCATGCTTTAGCCAGATATTTCCAAGTTTATTGCCATGCGTGAGCCATGCAAACTTTTTTCACGCGGGCACAAATAAAAATTTTCAACAAAATATATGAATTTTCAATCATATAGTTGAGTTATTAACTGAAAAAGAAACATTCTCAACCAAGAATAAAAAACTGAATGTAGAAGCATTAATTTCCTACTGAAAGAAACGAATTTTCAACAAAATACTTAAATGTTTAAACAAGAAGATAAATTTTTAATCACGAAGATTAATCATCTGCTAAGAAACTAATTTTTGCCAAAACAGATGAATTTTCAACCAAATAGTTTGATTTTCAGCTTGAAAAATTAATTTTGAACAGATAGTTAAATTTAAAGAAATAAAATAAAATGACAACTAAAATTATCAATCTTACAACGACAAAATGAATTCCAAACAAAGTATTCATTCAAAGAAAGTTTTATTTTTAGCCAAGAGGATTACTTTTCTATCAAATAAGTGAAATTTTTAACAAAGTACATGAATTTTCAACTGAAAAAGACAAATTCTTACCCAAAAATGGAATAGTTCAATGTTCAGTTCTGAAAATTAATTTTGGACACAAAAAAGTTATATTTTAGGCCAAGAAAATGAATTTTACCAATAGAAAGGGATTTTCAACAAAGCTGTTGAATTTTCAACCACGCAAAAAATTTAACAATGAACATTAATTTTCTACCAATAAACACAAATTTTTCAAGTAAAAAAAACTGTTTCCAACCAAAAATGGATTAGAATAATTTTTATTTAAATTAATTAATTATGAAAAAAAAATAGATTTCAACCGAATAGTTGAATTTTCATTCAAAGAAATGAGTTTTGAACCTAATATTTGAATTTTTAACCAAAAAATATGAATCACCAACAAAAATGAAATAGTTTCATTTTAAGTTTTAAAAATAAATAAAAGAAAACGAATTGTCAATAAAATTGTTAAATTTTCTACAAAAAAATGAATTTTCAACAGACAAGATTGTCTACCAATAATCATGAAATTTCAACTAAAAAGGATATATTGTGTACGAGAAAAGGATTAGTTTAATTCTCAGTCACAAAACGAATTTTCAAAGAAAAAAAATTCATTTTTAACAAAAAAGTTACATTTTTAACCAAGCTGAATAGTTAAATTTTTAACTAAAAAATATAAATTTTGGACCATACATGGATTAGTCGAATTTTCAGTTAAGAAAATTAGTTTTCAACAATAAAAGTAGTTTTCTGAAAAATAGTTGAATTTTCATTCACAGAAATGAATTTTCTACGAAAAAGGTGCATTTTCGACTAAAAAATTATTGAAATTCAAGAATTTTAAATCACACTAAAATCAAATTCAAAATCCCATTTAACGTCCAATAATCAAGTCAATATATAGAATTCCTGAAAATAAAACAAGAATTCAACGATAAAGTTTGGACAACCACCACAAAATGCTCCTATTGCAATTCTTAAAAAACAAAATAAAAAAATTTCTTTCTTTGGACAAAAATAAAAAAGAGGAAAGAAAAAAAGAAGAAATTATTTTTTTTACCAAAAAGGCGAGGTATCAACAAAATGCACGAATTTTCAACTAAAAAACAGAAATTTTCAGCTAAAGAAATAAGTCTCGAACTAAAATTGCAAATCCTCAGAAAAACGAAATCATTTTTTCCAAAATTGAATTTCTAACCAACAAAGGTAATGTTGAGCTTTCCAGTTTTAGGAATATTTTTTAAATTCTCTTCATTGTGCAATAAAGAGAATTTTTTAGGGATATGAATTTTAACATAATTTTATACTTACATGCAGAATTAAGAAAACCGACGAAGGCGAGAATGAGCAGAGTCGCAGTAATAATTTCCATTTTTTCAGTAGATTGAAAATTAATTTTCGAAGAATTAAGTGTAAAAAGGGATTCGATAAATGACTGCTATATATGCCAACTTTGATAATTTCCACATCGCAAACGTTTCCTTATTTGCCAGACCTTCTTTTCATAGAATCTTCAGAATTTTCAAACAATTAAACATTACAATAGACCTTATAGATTGCATGTTATAAGCAGTAAAAACAAGAATTGCAATTATTTTCCTTGAACTGTCTGCCGTTATGAGATACTTTATATTCTTAAGATTTCAAGTCGAAATATGTTGCAATTTTTGACAAAGTAGTTGCATTTTTAATCCAAAAAGATTTTCTACAAAAGGAAGTTTATTTTCAACACGGAAATACTCATTTTTAACAAACAAAAATCAATTCCCAACGAAAAAGTTGCATTAACAACTAAACAGCAAACAACGATGATAAAATTTAATATTGCTTCATTCTTAAATAGGAATCTGTATTATCATCGGAGATGGTAACTATCGATCCGTTGGGAAATCCAATCACACATACTGTGAATAATAGAAATCTATAATATCGATCAAAGTTAAGTCCTCTGATACAGAAAAATTATTTCGTCATCACAGACTAGATGGAGATATAAATTAAAATTGATTAAATTCAATTTATTCAGAAAAAAGATCTGCGATGATAACACAGATTCCTATTTAAAATTGATTTGTGTAACACCTTGCTAAATTAGCGTATATCAGAAAAAGAGAATCTTACTCTGATCTCTCTGTAGCTCAATGGTTAGAGCACCTGACCGGAAATTAGTTGATCTGGTGTTCGAATCCGAGCGGAGTGAAAGGAGAAGATCTTTTTTTCTGAATAAATTGAATTTAATAAATTGCTTCATTCTTTACAATTTTTTAGTAGAACATTTTTTTCCTAAAACGTTTCACTTTCTTGTGATATAAAAAACATTTCGAGGCAGTAGATTTAATTTGTTGGATTGCCTTCATGTTTTTTTTTTTTAATTTTTTGATGAAAAATATCGAAATATCGAAATAAAAGTATTGAGATATAGACGAGGCTTTTGTGGATAAATGCACAAATAAGCAATTTTAATGTTGTATTTTTTTGTATCTTACATATTACATACATACAACAGTTATAGAAGGACACTGAAAGGACCCCGTACATTTTACATTGAAATCTGGCCCCGGTCAAATTGGCTCCAACTGCGGTATTATATAGTTGAAAGCCTTCTGATCAAGAAATCCTCATGGCGAACAGTCCAAAAATTCAAATGTTTTCGAGATATATGGGGTTGAACGCGGAAAATATGACTACCAAAAATGATGATTTCCCTAAAGAATAAGATACGAAAATATTCACAAAGTGTTTCCAGCTTTGTGAAAATGATTGGTACTGCCAGGGTGTGTTTGTGGGGCTGTTGTGATGACAATCTATACCCTGAGGACCATAAAAAAATCATCGGTGCCAGGTCGTCAACATTTTCAAAAAATTATCATTATTGTAAAAGATAAGATACAAAAATATTCACTGAGCCTTTCCAGCTTTGCGAAAATGATGGAAAATAATGAAAATATCTCATCTTTTAAATAATGATCACTTTTTGAAAATGTTGACGTCCTGGCACCGATGAATTTTTTTGTGATCCTCAGGGTATAGATTGTCATCACAACACCCCCACGAACACACCCTGGCAGTACCAACCATTTTCACAAACCCAATTTGACCGGGACCGTATTTCAATGTAAAATGTGCGGGGTCCGTTCGTAAAAGCCTTGGACATTTTAGCTCTGATTAGCTAATCATATACCCTTTTCATGGTAACTCTGATATTTTCTTATAACGGCGATTCTGATTGGCCGCTACAAGAAGAACGCTTAAGTTTCTTGCGCGCGCACGTTACAAGCTCATGACATTAACCAAGTCATGTGATACCCAGAAGAAGTCTTTTTTGTCAAGAAGTGAAATAATTTTGCGTGGATGTAATATATGGAAATTATGTATCAAATTTCCATCACTATTTCAGTTCAAGAAATAATAATGTAAATTATGAAGGCATTAATAGTGATTAATTGAAGACGCTCAGAAATATTTGATGCATATATGAAAAGCATACACGAAGGAAGCTTCATGGTGCGCACTACGGGGTTACATTGGTCAAATATTTATATATTATTATAATATTATATTATTATATATAATATTTTTTCAGCACTGCAAAATGAATTTATGCGACTGAATTCTTATTTTGTTAACTTATATATTTTACATACGCATTGTTTTTAAGAACGACTTATCTCTTCGAATGATGTGAGAGAAACTGTAGGTAAGAAAAGTCAGGTTATTGGAACACAATTCACACTTTACGGACGCCTCATAAAAGATATTTTGGCTTCATAGTTTCTTTCATCTACATATTGATAAAAACAGAAGCATAGATATGTATGATAAAAATTATTATAAAAATGATCCACATTCGCTCTGAACATGCTTCAAATGCTCAAGTGCAAACTTCGATTTTGTGATTCTGTTCTGCCAACCAGCGTTAATCGCCGATTAACTGCGTTAACCTGCCAAAATCGGCCGGTTAAGTTAAACAGTGATTAACTCTCTTTAATCATACTTTAGAAGATGGTTAAATGCAAGGTACTGATTAAATTAAGATAATCGAGGATTGACATCTTACCAGAGTTGGTGAAATCGGCCCTTATAATTACTGAATATCCCATGAAAATCCATAACAACCCTTGAATCCCTTAAAAGTCTTTGAAATTACATAAAATTCCATACAATATCTTAAAATGCCTTTAAAATCTTTAAAAATCTGATGAAAATCCTTTACATTCCATAAAGTCACTTATTATTAATTAATATACAATACTTGAAGATGGTGTATATGGTTTTGATTGACTGATCTTCTAATTTATTTAAGCTATCAATCTTTCACTGCATGACATGGAGCCTCCTCAGGATAGCATCTCCTCTCCTCACATTCCGAAGTCAGAAAATATTTTTTAAAGATATGAAGTACATATATGTGGATGATGTCAACAACATTTTACGTATCGATGATTAAAAAAAAAAAAAAAAAAAAAAAAAGAGAATATAAAATTATAAATTAAGAGTTTATCCTCTCCAGGAAAAATTTCAATTATTGATATTACATATTACATTCAGAATTCTTGCTCCATTTTTTGTAACAATTCTCCTCTGATGGTCGAAGGAGAATTGACAGTTTATATTCAATTTATTTATATTTATAAATCTATATTTAATTAGATTTATAAACTGTCAATTCTCCTTCGACCATCAGAGGAGAATCGTTACAAAAAATGGAGCAAGAATTCTAAATTTAATATTCAATATATTTTTATATTCTCTTTTTTTTGTTTTTAATCATCGATACGTAAAATGTTGTTGACATCATCCACATATATGTTCTCCATATCTTTAAAAAATATTTTCTGACTTCGGAATGTGAGGAGAGGAGATGTTATCCTGAGGAGGCTCCATGTCATGGAGCGAAAGCTTGATAGCTTATGTAAATTAGAAGATCAGTCAATCAAAACCATATACACCATCTTCAATAATTTTACCCTGATCAACAACATGAACATCGTTATTGAAATATACAAGACTGTTTCACAAAAGTCTTGTTTATTCAATTTTAGTTGTACTTTAATACATGATAACATGTATAACAGTCTTAATAACATAGTATGTCTTGTTTTGAAAGCTTGTTGTATTTTGCACATAAGTAACAATTTATTAAAATTTCTCATAACATTCTTTATCTTATTTCTTGTAACTTTCTTGTAAGCTAGTGGAAACAACAATTGCATTCCAAATGCATTTTTGATTGAATATAAGATTCTAAGCTTCGCTAAGACAATACCTTGGACGTTGAGTAAATTATTAACAATATTAACTACGTTTGCTTGGTAAATTGAGTTGAGTTTCATACTTTTTCTTCGATTTAAAGGCACAACCTACTCAAGAATTAGACGACAGAGCAACAGGTGAGATCGCAGGTTTGTTGAAGAGAATGTCATCCATGGCATCAAAATGATCCCACACTTCTCCTCCTGCTTCTCCAGTCGTGTTCTCCTTGTCTTTGTGCTTTTTGTACATTTTCACTAACACCTTCTACTTGCTGTCACACTGTGGCCCAGAAACTACGTATCCCTTTTCAGATAGTTTATCTGCAATTTGTTGCCACCGTTGCTTCTGCAATTCGATTTTATGCCCTCCACCTTCCTTCACAGGCCTGTATGTCTGAATCAACAGTTTAATCATTTGGCTTGTCCTCTGAAATTCTTCTCTGAAAAATGGAATTAAGTTATGAATATAGAATAAAACACATGGAAGAACTCTCTCTAAATAAGATAAAAGATCGAACAATGTTTTGAGAACTATCGAGTCTTCAATTTCATATTTTAAGTGTTCGATGGAAGTTAAACATTGTTTTTGATTAAATAATTCTTATCAAAAGATCCATCAAATACTCGAGGCATGAATCGGAGGCTCAATAGTACCTTCGATACTGTTCGAATGCCGTCGAACACTGACCATCAAACAATGTTTTGAGAACTATCGAGTCTTCGATTTCATATTTCAAGTGTTCGGTGGAAGTTAAACATTGTTCTCGATTAAATAATTCTTATCAAAAGATCCATCAAATACTCGAGGCATGAATCGGAGGTTCAATAGTTCTTTCGATACTGTTCGAAAGACGTAACTAAAAACCATCAAACAATCAACAAGGTCGTTGCTAACAGTCATTGATGAAAAAACATTTTTTTTAAATTTATATAAACAATTGTACTAACATGTTCCACCAGCAACGGCTTTAGGGCTTCCAATAATGAATGCCTCGTCCACAAACTGGTTCTGAATGTTTCCTGTAAGAAAAATATCATTATTTCTAAATAAAAAATAGAAAATATGGGGCTATGTACTTTTTGGCTATGTCATTTTAGTTAAAAAACGTAGTTTATATTACTTACCTTCTCCAAAATCTATTTGGTAATAAACTTTCTTATTTTGTTTTATCATCATGTTGTTTTCATCGAGGATGATTCCTGGATGCTCATGTTTAAAGTTCTTGTAGGCACAGCACCAATCAAAATATCAATCAATCAAAATACTCAAAACAATAAAAAGAATTAAACAATCAAAACACATATGGACACGTATAAGATGGATGCCACCTGATTCCACATTTCCACCATAATTTCGACATTTTAATGCGCATTCACAAGCAATGATGTCCAAACACATATATAAAATTGAATGAAGACCGCAGCGAGCTCAGAGCGTAATATCGAAAACAACCTATATCTGACATACATTAGAAGTGCAGGTTTAAATTTATTTTGAGGGTAGTTTAAACATCCCTTAAATATAGAAGCAAGGAGATCAATATTTTATGCGGATTAAAGCACCATAGATTTTTTTATTATTACATTGATTAACACAATCACTCTAAAATATGTATAGGAGAAGTTTTCAAACAGGTTTTGCCCTCGGGCCCATTATTAGGATTTCGCTGAATTGGTCTCGCAGCAGCATCAAGCACTGAATTTAGTAGCAGCATGGTAGGATACCGAATATTTTGTTCGTGCCTCACGTAACCGAGAAACCACAAAACACTCGCAAAATGTGCGCATGTTCCAAGAGTCCTAGCTCCTGACTTGCAAGTACAATAATAGCCAAGAACAGGACTTTCAGCCTCGTGAAGTTCGTTTTCGGCATCCTCTGGACTAATGTAGGCTATCCATAGGTGATGGCGGACTCTTATTATACCGGGATCGCCCCTATACGTATCCAATTGAAACACTTCTCCTTCTTTGTCTTCCCTTTGTAGTCCATCTTGGATGTAGGATGGAGCTAATTGGACTTGATACTCGCTGAAAGTGATATCGCGCAAATCCTGGTGGGTAGGACGTGGAAAGCCAATGATCTGATCATAACAAAGGTTCCACTGAAGAATTTGAAAAGTGATTTCAGGTGGCCGTTTCTAGCTTACACTATCCATCGCGTTTTTGTGACCAATCGTGATGCTTTTGCTTCTTAAGTGTTGAATTGACGCTGACCTGGTCGAAGTAGCGAAGGTATTATAACTAATATTCCGTGATCCCTGAGCATTGGTGAAGGATCTCGGTATCCTCGGTCTAATACGAAAATCTGATTTTCCTGAAACCATGCTCTCAAACCGTCCACATCCCTTTCGAACTCGTTTCTCAGCTTTTCTGCGTCATTATTACGCGAATCAGAAAAGTATGGACCTTGAATTTTGAGAATATAACCATCAGGAGTAACGGGTAGGGCCAGTTTTAAGAGATGTTTACCATTGTGCACGCTATAGGATTGCCGTAAAACACGAAAGTTGCTACTTTTTGGAATATCAGCGTATGTTCCATCAATATATGCAATCGCTCTTGCAATATTGGGTTCCGGATTATACAGCTCGTTCTAAAAGTCTCTTACATGATTTTAAGACTGCCTGACGGTGGAAGTCGCTCAACTAAGGGCTTGTCGACTAGAATATTGAAATATGACCTGCAAATACTCAATATGCGAACATTTCCAAAAACTGTTCTTTTGTTATCGATGTAAGGATTGTCATTTCTGAATCTGTAAAACACACTGTTAAAAATTTCCGCACAAAACTTCCGCTAAATGAATTGGAAGTTTGTTCCTGAAATGTAGGGTAACGCTACAATACATAATGTTGTAGTTTTCAAATTCAACAGATCATGCAGCGATACATGGGTCGGATGAGGCGTATGCGCACAATTTTCGACTTATAAACGCTACAATACATGTTTCGGAAGTTGTGGTGTAGAAGTGTTGGAGAATTCCAAACATTTTTAACAGTGCAGTTCTAATCCTCATATCTTATAGGACTATTTGCTACAAGACGGAGCTGCAAAATAAACTCTTGAATTTCACTTCCTTTGATTGCAATTGGTCTGTTGATGAAATTCAATCCAGGATGGAAAATTGTTAAAAGATTCCTATTATCGTCAAGGTGTTCTGCACAAAATCTAACACCACCCGGAATATAAACGTTAGAGTGAACGAAAACGTTGACTCAGCAATTGACTGACAGACGGTGAAGATTATTTTGGACATTGCAAAGAAGATATGTTTCTCTTCGAGTTTGCAAAAAAACATGCAATCTTACGTTATTAGGATTATTCTCCACGTCAGCTATTTCACGAACAATTGATCGGTTACAAATACTACATATTCTGGTCACAGTAGTTACTTCAGTTGGAGGCCTACCTTGAGAATGACGCCTTGAAAGTGCAATGTCTCTTTTTACTGCATTCTCCTCTCCATGAATATATATGACATTAGATTCGGCGCAAACTCCCTCAGACATATGTAACACGGAAGCTGGTTGCTGAAAGCCATTGTGAAATAAAGTAAAAAAACAGTATTCTGTACAAATATTCCATATGCTTCCTTTGTGAACAAGAGCTTCATGAAATTTTATGAAAATTTCATGAACTGTTTCCATCATCAGGTGAAAACATTTAATTTGTAATTGTAATTAGGTGAATAATTCAAATATCAATTGAGGCGTCTCGTCTGCGAATATAGTAGATTGCCCACGAAAAATTGCCATCTCTTAGCCTCTATCAAGAACTCAGCTCTTTGACGATATGAAGAGATGTGCTCACCTTTAGCTTAATCATAAATAAAACGGATACATGAATTAAGGCTCTTTCCAATTTCCCGTTTAAGTTATCCGTGGTGTCATTGAATGCAATGCAACCATGATAAAAAAAACGGTAAAATGATGCTTTCAACTGATAGAATCCTGCTTGAAGTAGGAAGGGTATCTTCCTTTTTATTTAGCTGCTGTGAAATTCTAAAGGTGTTTCTCAAGATGGTCATCACCTGTGTCTCTCAGGGCAGGGTGCGGTTGCTGAGAAATCCTAAATCTTCAACCATATCAAAGAAGGCAGTCGATACATTGCCAAACCAAAGAGGTGGTTATTATTTCAGCACTTCTAGACAGGGGGAGGCAGACGGCCCAATGACAATCGTGTGGGTTTTAATTGGATTCAGCATGAGCCAGTTCGCTACAGCCCAACGTGCCAGGAAGTCTATATCTATCTGAACCATGTCTAGCATATTTTCGAGACCAGTCACTGGTCCTGATAGGTAGAGTTTAATGTTATCTGCATATTTATGATATTTGCAGAATTGCAACTCGCCACCTAGATCAGAAGTGTAAATATTGAACAAAGTAGGAGCCTACTATTACATGGTCAATCAGCGTAGTTAGTCCGGTCAGTGTGGTGAGTGGAACCATGTGGAATAATGGACAAACCAGCAGAGAAAACCACAGACCTCAAGTGAATCGTTAGATTGTTAGTGTTCAGATTCGTGTTTAGATCTCGCATTAAAATGATGTTATTATAATTAGGAGCAAGCACAAAAGTATATGAACCCAGTTCCTTGCTAAAATTGGCAATGCGGGTATGTAAATCACCCCTACTAACAACTCATTTCCTCCAGCTGAGATTGCAAGAAATAGAAAATCCGCTATCGGGTAATTTGCTTGTGCACTGGAGCCAACCGTGTAGCCTCTCTCTCCTGACGAAGCAACAAATAATTTCTCGATCGCAATGGCACTGGAGTGGGTATCAGGTTTCAACCACGTCTCACAACCTGCAATGATATGATAATTACGAGAGCTGGACAATTTTTGTGGAACTCAAGAAAATGAGCCAGGAGAGACTGAACATTGACGAGGCAATTTTTTAGCTTATCCACGTGTTAATGGGAAAGTACAAGATGCGAGAAATAGGCTGAAGCAGATGAAGAGACCCTTAATATCTTTTCCGACAATTTTCAAAATCTTTTGAAATCTTCTTGAATATTCTCTTCGAATAAATATGAAAATAATACATAAGGTTCCTATGATTACCACTCTTTCTACTACTGAATTGG
>CAKNXH010001313.1:53176-65676 GCA_932178445.1 Andricus quercusramuli
TAAGTTATTTATGTGACCTGTCATAGGGGTGCCTTCCCGCTCCCACGGTAGGCTGGAAAGGAGGTCGTGTGTGACTTAAGTTATTTCTGTGATCTGTCACAGGGGTGCCTTCCCGCCCCCACAACACCTGGGAAAGGGGGTCGCTTGTTACCTAAGTTATTTATGTGAACTGTCACAAGGGGTGCCTTCCCGCCACCACAACACCTGGGAAAGGGGCTCGTGTGTGACCTAAGTTATTTTTTGTGCCCTATCACAGGGGTGCCTTCTCGCCCCCACGATAGGCTGGAAAGGAGGTCGTGTGTGACCTAAGTTATTTATGTGACCTGTCACAGGGGTGCCATCCCGCTCCCACAATAGGCTGGAAAGGAGGTCGTGTGTGACCTTAGTTATTTCTGTGACCTGTCACAGGGGTGCCTTCCTGCCCCCACAACACCTGAGAAAGGGGGTCGTGTGTGACCTAAGTTATTTATGTGACCTGTCACAGGGGTGCCTTCCTGCCCCCACAACACCTGAGAAAGGGGGTCGTGTGTGACCTAAGTTATTTATGTGACCTGTCACAGGGATGCCTTCCCGCCCCCACAACACCTGGAAAAGGGGGTCGTGTGTGACCTAAGTTATTTTTTGTGCCTTATCACAGGGGTGCTTTCCCGCCCCCAAGATAGGCTGGAAAGGGGTAGGGGTTCGGTGCTTGCTGCCATTACTTACGGTCTCTCGTCGCCTCTTAGGGCCTGTCGCCACTGTAATTAACAATAGAGAAAGAGCTGACGGTTAGATCTATCACTAATTTTCTCGAAAACTACGCAAAATTTTGCGTAGTGGCTTAGATAAATGAAAAAACCATGATTTTCATGTTTTTTTTATGGTTTTACCATGAAAATCGCTTTGTCGACAATTTTCATTATCATATTCGTAATCAGCGCGTCAAATTACATAAATATAAGAAGTTTTAACAAAATGAGAAAAAAACGTGACCGAACGCATTTCCGTAACTTTCTTAGTCTTTTTCTTGTTTTTACAAGCAATCCTTTTTTTATCAAAAAATAATGGTTTTAGGCAAAAAGTGTATTCTACAAAAAAGATGTATTTTTATACTAGCTAAAACTTTTGTTTGAAAGGTTTTTCGATATTTTGCGTATTTACTTAGATAAATGCAGAAAACATGATTTTTATGGTGTTTTTTTATGGTTTTCACCATGAAAATCGCTTAGTCGCCAAGTTTCACTACCATATTCGTAATCAGCGCGACAAAATACATAAGTATACGAAGTTTCAATAAAATCGGAAAATTCAGCTATTCGGAACTGCAATACTTTCTACTGATAATTATATCTTCTCATGAATTTTTTAAACAATGTTTCATTGTATCTGAACATCTGTTCTTGGAATAGAATTATTGACTAAACTTATTGACTAAAAAATCTTTTTTTTTTTTGAGAATTCAATTACTTTGTTAAAAATTCATTTTTTTCTGGTGTAATTCAACGGCTTTCGATCTTAAATTAAAATCTTTTTTGGTTGAAATATCTGCTATTACATTATTCGTTGGAAATTCATATTGATCTTTTTCAATTGAAAATTCGAGTTGTTGGGTAAAAGTTAAACTATTTTATTAAACAATTATTATTTTGGTTAAAGGCTTATTTGAATTTACTTTTTTTAATCTAAAAATGTAACTTTTCGTGTTTAGAGGAAGAAAATTTATCTTTTCACTTTAAAAATTTACCTTTTTTAGCAAGAAACGAATTTTTTTCTTTAATTTCAAAATTTCCTTCTTTATAATCTCTAAGTGTAACGCCTCCATACAGATGATTTTCCTCAAATAGAGCAGAGTTAACGACTCATCCATGGCGATATGTTTGTATATGATGATCATTCCTTGTACTGATTCCTTGCAAGCAATTACTGGCACTTATATCGAGTATACTTGCATGCGTCCAGTGGAGTTGTCATTGGTAAGAAAAAGTATTTTGAACTTCAAAATCTTGCTCTGTAGAAAGGCAGTCTAAGGTAGAGACTTACATGATCGGATCCAGAAGCGTAAAATATAAAAAAACTTAGGACGGGGAATCCCATTGTCTCTGTCGGCAAGGTAGATCTCTGATCTATCGACTGAGCCGAGAACCGTGCCAGGAATCGACATTGCTGAGTGAGGGTCGCACCTGAGGTCGGTAACTTAGTATGCAACAGAATCTTTTTCGATCGGTAACATACGAGGGATAGCCCTCTACAGAATCTTCGGAAAAAATACTCTCATATTCTTAAATGGTAAGTTTATTTAGTTATACGATTAAATATACATAATTTGCAGTGAACACATATAGGTATATTGATTAGACAATATTTGTACAGCGAGAAGCTATTGAAACCGAACAAAAATAATCGAGCAACGAGAAATTATCGTCTGGTCGTGCATCACCAATGGGTGCCCCTGGTGTATGCCGCTAATAGCTCAGTAGTTACAGTGCACACCGGTCTATCAGTGCGTTTGACTAACTTTGCACTAAACAAAGGGCCACGCGGCATTGTTACAAAAATATGATTGTTGCGATCGAAATTAGTCATTTCAAGATGGAAATTGTCGAATGGTTCAGTTGAAAAAAAGTGGTTTTGTCCTATACGTAGATAAGCTTTCTTCGGACCATGATTGAGAGGTTTATGTTCGGGAACACGAAAGATCAAGTTGAGATGGTCAATTGTATCAAAACGATGGTTATTGTCGTAATGTATATAAACGTAATAGTTCTGAGGAGTGTGAGAATCTTGTATCCAGAAGGGTGGGTTTTCGTTCTCTCTGAGTTGGGAGATAATTTTTCCATAGATGGAGCCATCCTCTGTTTCCACTGCGACGCTATCTGGCGGCATATTTGGAAACGGCTGTGCACCTACTTTTTAAGAAAAAAAATCATAGTTACGAAGTTTTCGTACACTAGTAACTTGAATTTTTAACAGTTTTGAACAATATTAGGTTAATTTATTCAGAAAAAAAGATCTCCTTTCACTCCGCTGGGATTCGAACACCAGATCAACTGATTTGCGGTCAGGTGCTCTAATCAATTGAGCTACAGAGAGATCATAGTATGAATCTCTTTTTCTGATATACGCTTTATTAGCAACATGTTACATACAAATCAATTTTTAATAGGAATCTGAATTATCATAGGAAAATGGTAAATATCGATTTGACACGATTTGAAGTTCTGTGTTTTTTTAATATCTAGCTTTATTTCCCACCAAATCATCGTGTTTCGAAATCATCAGGGATTTTTAGTACCGCTCGTCTGAGACCTCATGAATAGTTTTTCCCAATAGTCACGTTTAAAGTCAAAATGAGAATAGAATGTTTTCATCTTGTTTAAACAATTAAAGCCTTGGCAGAGATAACCTTAGATCCACAAAAATCTGTTTCCTCGAATTGTGAGCAATTTTAAATATAATGTTTATTTGTTTCATAAATATATAATTTTATAAACTAATTTGTTCAATAGTATACATATATACAGGGTGTCCCAGCACAGAAAAAACTGGGGTTTCTATTAGAACCAATTTTTGGTTCCAAAGGAGCTGCAACAAGAAGGAACCTCTCTTGCTGAAAAGGAACCCAAAATGATGAATGGTTTCTAAATCAACCCAAGTGTGGATTCAAATGGTTCTAATAGAGCCTTTTTCTCACTTCTGCCTTCACTTACTTCAAAGATTTCATAAGTTAATGATGCACATTATGCTTTACAATTTGAATTCAATATTATTGCACTGGAAAAAATTTAATGAAGAAACTAAAATCATAGACATTAGTAATTATTGAAAGGAAGATATCGCACATGAAATGTGACAGTTTTTAAGGTCATGTTGCAAATCCGAAGTTTTCCACTGCGCATGCACAAGAAGCGCGGGACTATTCAAAATTATATAATATACACTTGCAATATTAGGTTAATATAAAATTTTTTCAAGAAGCCAGGTATTTCTATAATTCAATTTGATTTTTATAAAATAAGATTAAAAAAGTTTTCTTAACATTTATTTGTGTGACTATTCATAGTATCTATTGATTTCAAATAGGCCCGCGCTTCTCGGCACATGCGCAGTTGAAAACGTCGGCAACCGCCGATGGCCATCTATCGGATATAAACAAACTAAAAAGGAACCACGAATAAGAGTTCCTTTAGAGCCTAAGTTCTGAATGATACCAAGTTTCACTTGAGCCGCAACATTACTGATCCCTCACTTTTTCTGTGAGACTCAAGTGTCCGGACTTATATGGCTGTATTAAAAAAAATGAATGAATCTAAAATTTCTTTTTCAAAAATCAGTTGAAGTTTTAGTTTTTGAGTTATCAAATATTTAATCTGGAAAAATCAGGACTTAGGCATCATTTAAAGTTAACTAGAAGAAAGTAGTTTTAAAATTAGAGACAATTATAATTAAGGATTGGTTTAATTCTCAGTAGAAAAAAAATTCAAACGAATTTTCAAAGGGGAAAAAATTAATTTTTAACAAAAGAGTGAAATTTTCAACCAAACAGATGAATTTTTGACCTAGAAAATTAATTTTCTGTTGGAAAGTTCTAATTTTCTGCAAAATACATAAATTTTAAGCTGAATAGTTAAATTTTTAACTAAAAAATATAAATTTTGGACCATGCATGGATTAGTCCAATTTTCAGTTAAGAAAATTAGTTTTCATCAACAAAAGTAGTTTTCTGAAGAGTAGTTGAATTTTCATTCACAGAAATGAATTTTCTCCGAAAAAGATACATTTTCGTCTAAAAAATTATTGAAATTCGAGAATTTTAAATCAGACTAAAATCAAATTAAAAATCCCATTTAACGTCCAACAATCAATTCAATATATAGAATTCCTGAAAATAAAAAAAGAATTCAACGATAAAATTTGGACAACCACAACAAAATGCTCCTATTGCAATTCCTAAAAAAGAAAAAGAAACAAATTTGTTTCTTTGGACAAAAATAAAAAAGAGGAAAGAAAAAAAAAGAAAAAAAAAGAAGAAATGATTTTTTTTATCAAAAAGGTATTAACAAAACGAGGTATTAACAAAATGCACGAATTCTCAACTAAAAAAGAGAAATTTTCAGCTAAAGAAATAAGTTTCGAACTAAAATTGCAAATCCTCAGAAAAACGAAATCATTTTTTGCAAAAATTGCATTTCTAACCAACAAAGGTAATGTTGAGCTTTCCAGTTTTAGAAATATTTTTTAAATTCTCTTCATCGCGCAATAAAGAGAATTCGTTAAGAATATAAATTTTAACATAATTTTATACTTACATACAGAATTAAGAAAACCGACAAAGGCGAGAATAAGCAGAGTCGCAGTAATAATTCGCATTTTTCAGTAGATTGAAAATTGATTTTCGAAAAATTTAGTGTAAAAAGAGATTCGATAAATGACTGCTATATATACCAACTTTGATAATTTCCACATCGCAAACGTTTCCTTATTTACCAGACCTTCTTTTCATAGAATCTTCAGAATTGTCAAACAATTAAACATTACAATATACCTTATAGATTGCATGTTATAAGCAGTAAAACCAGAATTGCAATTATTTTCCTTGAACTGTCTGCCGTTATGAGATACTTTATATTCTTAAGATTTTAAGTCGAAATATGTTGCAATTTTTGACAAAGTAGTTGCATTTTTAATCCAAAAAGATTTTCTACAAAAGGAAGTTTATTTTCAACACGGAAATACTCATTTTTAACAAACAAAAATTAATTCCCAACGAAAAAGTTGCATTAACAACTAAACAGCAAACAAAGATGATAAAATTATAATTGCTTCATTCTTAAATAGGAATGTGTATTATCAACGGAGAAGGTAATTATCGATCCGTTGAGAAATCCAATCACACATACTGTGAATAATGGAAATCTATAATATCGATCAAAGTTAAATCCTCTAATACAGAAAAATTATTTCTTCATCACAGACTAGATGGAGATATAAATTAAAATTTATTAAATGCAATTTATTCAGAAAAAAGGTCTCCGATGATAATACAGATTCCTATTTAAAATTGATTTGTGTAACACCTTGCTAAATTAGCGTATATCAGAAAAAGAGAATCTTACTCTGATCTCTCTGTAGCTCAATGGTTAGAGCACCTGACCGGAAATCAGTTGATCTGGTGTTCGAATCCCAGCGGAGTGAAAGGAAAAGATCTTTTTTTCTGAATAAATTGAATTTAATAAATTGCTTGATTCTTTCAAATTTTGTAATAGAACATTTTTTTCCTAAAACGTTTGACTTTCTTGTGATATAAAAGACATTTCGAGGCAGCAAGTAACCAATTTTAATTTTGTGTTTTTTTGTATCTTACATATTTTTTAAAAGATACTAAAAATTCTGATTTCCAGCAAAACAGTATCAACACTATCGGACCATTTTATTTAAATGCTAAAAAATATAACCTGACCTTTCGAAACACACTGTTTCCATCATCAGGGGAAGACAGTTATAAAAGTATAAAAAGATATAATAAAAATCTATGAATGTATTAAAATGTACAATTTTTTTTAGAAAAAAATGTAAATAACCAACTTACGGAATAGGTATAAAAATGCTAGTACGACATTTTTGGAGTAGTTGATAGTAGTTGATAATTGAAAAAAATAGTAATTAAAAAAAAGTTGTTCTTTATATCGACATATGTCGAATAATTCAGAATGTGTGAAATTTTTTATAAGTAAGTTATAAATTGGTTAGCAAACGGTATCATAATAAAAAATAGAGGTTAAGTTGAAATGTATGATAGTTATGTTTACCATATTTAGATTTAGATTAAACTTCAAGAAATTTGCGTTGTGAATAACATGAATATTAAAAACAGTTAACAAATGTAAACATTCCAAATCAAGAAGTATATTTTTTGCATATTATGAGAGCAGGACGGAGAAGCATACTGCATTCTGCATCGATCGAACACTCGAGGTATAAATCGGAGGCTCAATAGTTCCTTCGATACTGTTCGAAGGACGTTGAACACCTATCAACTAAAAACCATCAAACAATCAACAAGGTCATTGTTTAACTGGTTCTGAATGTTTCCTGTAAGAAGAATATTATTATTTCTAAATTAAAAATCAAAAATAAGGGGCTATGTACAAAAAACATTTTTTTATAATTTATTTGAACAATTCTACTAACATGTTCCACCAGCAACGGCTTCAGCGCTTCCAATAATGAATGCCTCGTCTACTAACTAGTTCCGAATGTTTCCTGTAAGAAAAATATTATTATTTCTAAATAAAAAATGAAAAATAAGAGGCTATGCACTTTTTGGCTATGTTATTTTATTTTAAAAACGTAGTTTATATTACTTTCCTTCTCCAAAATCTATTTGGCAATAAACTTTCTTATTTTATTTTATCATCCTGTTGTTTTCATCGAGAATGATTCCTTGGATGCTCATGTTTAAACTTCTTGTAGGCGCAGTAACAATCAAAATATCAATCAAAATCCTCAAAACGATAAAAAGAATCAAACAATCGAAACACGTATGGACGCGTACAAGATGGACGCCACCTGATTCCACATGTCCACCATAATTTCGACATTAATGCGCATTCACAAGCAATGAAGTTCCAACACAAATATAAAGTTGAATGAGCACCGCAGCGAGCTCAGAGCACGCTCAGAGCGTAATATCGAAAACAACCTATATCTGAAATACATTAGAAGTGCAGGAAAAAGGCGCCAAAATTTGAAAGTAAATAACAGTTGAAGAGTAAAAAATGGATATTTAAGAACTAGAAACAAGCAAGATAAGTTAATTTAATTGTATTCAATATTGTATGATAGTATTTATTGTGAGTGTCATCTAATCATCCCCTAATCATTGAACCAAGGGAATAGATATTTTAAACAGGATAAAGCACCAAAGATTTTTTTATTAATACATTGATCAACAAAATCGCTTTAAAACACATACAGGTAGCGTCTTTTAACAGGTTTTGCATTAGAATTCATTTTTAGGGTTGTTTAATCATCCCTCAATTATAGAAACAAGAAATCGATATTTTATACGGGATGAAGCACCAGAGATTTTTTAAATTATGCATTGATCAACAAAATTACTTTTAAAATACATAGGAAGCACCTTTTAGCAGGATTTGTATTAGAATTTATGGTCAGGGTCATATAATCACCCCCTAATTATTGAACTGAGGAAACCGAAATTTTAAACGGGATGAAGCACCAGAGATTTTTTCAATAATACATTATTGATCAACAAAATCACTTTAAAACATACACGGAAAGAGTTTCTTTGCAAGATCAGCGTCTGAATTTATTGTGAGGGTAGTTTAAACATCCCTTAAATATAGAAGCAAGGAGATCAATATTTTATGCGGATTAAAGCACCATAGATTTTTTTATTATTACACTGATTAACAAAATCACTTTAGAACATGTATAGGAAACGTTTTTAAACAGGTTTTGCCCTCGGGCCCATTATTAGGATTTCGCTGAATTGGTCTCGCAGCAGCATCAAGCACTGAATTTAGTAGCAGCATGGTAGGATACCGAATATTTTGTTCGTGCCTCGCGTAACCGAGAAAGCATAAAACACTCCCAACATGTGCGCCAGTTCCAAGAGGACTTTCAGCCTCGTCAATTTCGTTTTCGGCATCCTCTGGACTAATGTAGGCTATTCATGGCTGATATTTTGTAGCGTTGCGGAAACGTGAAAAAACGAGGACACTTATTATACTGGGATCGTCCCTATAAGTATCCAATTAAAACACTTTTCCATTGTAGTCCATCTTGGATGTAGGATGGGGCTAATAGGACTTGATACTCGCCGAAAGTGATATCGCGCAAATCCTGGAGGGTAAGACGTGGAAAGCCAATGATCTGATTTTGATCCAACCGAATCCACTGACCATTTCTTCTATGCAGTTCGCCTGCTTCTACTTGAACTTGTAATATTTTTACTTCTCGTTCTTTTTCTAGCATTGCTCAAGCCTTCTCCACATTCGCATTCTGCATAAAAATAGGTCCATGATAGCGGTTTATCGATGCCCCGCCTATTCGATAGAAATGTCGAAGATTTGGAACGTGCGGCATAAAAAATGTTCCACTGAAGAATTTGAAAATTGATTTCAGGTGGCCGTTCCTATCTTTCATCATCCATCGCGTTTTTGTGACCAATCGCTGACCTGATCGATGTAGCGAAAGCATTATAACTGATATTCCGCGATCTCTGAGCATTGATGAAGCATCTCGGAATCCTCGGTCTAATACGAAAATGTGATTTTCCTGAAACCATGCTCTCAAACCGTCCGCATCCCTTTCGAACTCGTTTCTCGGCATTTCTGCGTCATTATTACGCGAATCAGAAAAGTATGGACCTTGAATTTCAAGAATATAGCCACCAGGAGCAACGACTAGGGCCGGTTTTAAGAGATGTTTACCCTTGTGCACGCTATAGGATTGACGTAAGTTGCTACTTCGCTCTTGCAATATTGGGTTCCGGATTATACAGTTTATTCTAAAAGTTTCTTACATGATCGCGAATGTAATTTTCCCTTATTATAGAGCCAAATCCAATATTTTCAGGCACAAAACGCTGATATTAGAGACTGCCTGACGGTGGGAATCGCTAAACTAAGGGCTTGTCTACTAGAATAATGAAATATGACCTGCAAAAACTCGTCAGCCAAACCTTGACGCAATTTGCATAACAATGCAAGAAGATCCTTCTTAGAAACTACACGGGAATATCTGTCATTTTCATAATTTCTAGGTACAGGATCGCAATACGTGAACAGTTCTAAAAACTCTTCTTTTGTTACCGATGTAAGGATTGTCATTTCTGAATCTGTAAAACAGTTCTCATCCTCATATCTTGCAGGACTATTTGCTACAAGACGGAGCTGCAAAAGAAACTCTTGCATTTCACTTTCTTTGATTGCAATTGGTCTGTTGATGAAATTCAATCCAGGATGGGAAATTGTTAGAAGATTCCTATTATCGTCAAGGTGTTCTGCACAAAATCTAACACCACCCGGAAAATAAACGTTAGAGTAAACGAAAACGTTAACTCTGCAATTGACCGACAGACGGTGAAGAATATTTTGGACATTGCAAAGAAGACATGGTTCTCTTCGAGTTTGCGACAAAACATTCAATCTTACGTTATTAAGATTATTCTCCACGTCAGCTATTTCACGAACAATTGGTCGGTTCCAAATACTACATATTCTGGTCTCAGCAGTTAATTCAGTTGGAGGCCTATCTTGAGAATGATGCCTTGAAAGTGCAATGTCTCGTTTTACTGCATTCGCCTCTCCATAAATATATGAAATAAAGTAAAAAAACAGTATTCAGTACAAATATTCCATATGCTTCCTTTGTGAACAAGGGCTTCATGAAATTTTATAAAAATTTCATGAACTGATTCCATCTTCAGGTGAAAACATTTAATTTGTAATTGTAATTAGGTGAATAATTCAAATATCAATTGAGGCGTCTCGTCTGCGAATATAGTAGGTTGTCCACAAAAAATTGCCATCTCTTAGCCTCTGTCAAGAACCCAGCTCTTCGACGATATGAAGAGATGTGCTTACCTTTAGCTAAATCATAAATAAAACGGATACATGAATGAAGGGCTCTTTCCAATTTCCCGTTTAATTTATCCGTGGTGTCATTGAATGCAATGCAACCATAATCAAAAAACGGTAAAATGAAGCTTTCAACTGATAGAATCCTGGTAAAAGTAGGAAGGGTATCTTCCTTTTTATGTAGCTGCTGTGAAATTCTAAAGGTGTTTCTCAAGACGGTCATCACCTGTATCTCCCAGGACAGGGTGCGGTTGTTGATTAATCCTAAATTTTCAACCATATCAAAGAAGGCAATCGATACATTGCCAAACCAAAGAGGTGGTTATTATTTCGGCACTTCTAGAGAGGGGGAGGCAGACGGCGCAATGACAATCGCGTGGGTTTTAATTGGATTCAGCATGAGCCAGTTCACTACAGCCCAATGTGCCAGGAAGTCTATATCTATCTGAACCATGTCTAGCATATTTTCCAGACCAGTCGCTGGTCCTGATAGGTAGAGTTTAATGTTATCTGCATATTTATGATATTTGCAGAATTGCAACTCGCCACCTAGATCAGAAGTGTAAATATTGAACAAAGTAGGAGTCTACTAATACATGGTCAATCAGCGTAGTTAGTCCGGCCAGTGTGGTGAGTGGAATCATGCGGAACAATGGACAAACCAGCAGAGAAAACCACAGACTTCAAGTGAATCGTTTGATTGTTAGTGTTCAGATTCGTGTTTAGATCTCGCATTAAAATGATGTTATTATAATTAGGAGCAAGCACAAAAGTATATGAACCCAGTTCCTTGCTAAAATTGGCACTGCGGGTATGTAAATCACCCCTACTAACAATTCATTTCCTCCAGCTGAGATTGCAAGAAATAGAAAATCCGCTATCGGGTAATTTGCTTGTGCACTGGAACCAACCGTGTAGCCTCTCTGTCCTGACGAAGCAACAAATAATTTCTCGATCGCAATGGCACTGGAGTGGGTATCAGGTTTCAACCACGTCTCAAAACCTGCAATGATATGATAATTATGAGAGCTGAAAAATTTTTGTGGAACTCAAGAAAATGAGCCAGGAGAGACTGAACATTGTCGGGGCAATTTTTTAGCTTATCCATGTGTATGATTGCAAGTACTAGATGCGAGCAATAGGCTGAAGCAGATGAAGAGACCCTTAATATCTTTTTCGACAATTTTCAAAATCTTTTGAAATCTTCTTGAATATTCTCTTCAAATAAATATGAAAGAAATACATAAGGTTCCTATGATTACCACTGTTTCTACTACTGAATTGGCAAATGTCTCAACTAATGGAATTACTAATTTCACTCAGTTTCATACTCATTCAAGCTGATGTTCATTAGAATTAATTGTGCAAACAATTGATTATTATTGTTAATTGTAGGATCTGTAGAGACGTGGACGGTATAAGAAATATAACCCGATTGCTATAAACGATATTTATTATTTAGCGATATGAGCGGCTTGGTGGTTCTCGAGAGACTAAAAAAAACGGCCCCAGTGCGGCCAGTGGCTACTGGTCATGCGCACACACGAACATAATGGACATAGGCAGAGCTTGCAATATATTCAACACTTCCCCTCAAGCAAAACATGTCCATTTTTCTCTTTCTCAGGATGATTCATACAACATACAACATACTTTTGCATACAACACTGAATTTAACACCTTTCTTTTAGCAAAAATGACCTTCAACCGAACTAACACTGGCACTTTCTGTTTTCGTAAAATAACTCATTCCAAACTGAGTCAGACACTTTTGATGTTTTGGCCCTGCCAAACCCTTGGTGAAGACGTCGGCCATCATTTCACTTGATGAGATGTAATCCACGGTGATCCAACCTGCTTCCAACGCCTCTCTTACAAAGTGATGACGAATGTCAATGTGCTTGCTTCTTGAGTGGA
>CAKNXH010001313.1:70676-96143 GCA_932178445.1 Andricus quercusramuli
CGATACTCCGTGCCGTTATCAGACTGCAAGCACTTTATTTTCCTTCCAGTTTGATTTTCTACCATCGCTTGGTAGCTCTTGAAGGCTTCTGAAAGTTCATCTTTACTCTTAAGGAATTTCACTACACACCACCGAGTGGCATCATCAACGAACGTGGCGAAATATTTTGCTTTACCTATGGACTCCGTGCGCATTGGTCCGCACAAATCCGTGTGCACTAGGTCAAGCAATTCCGTTTTTCGTGGAGAGTTCTTTGGAAAAGGCTTTTGCGTAAGCTTCCCCATTACACACGTTTCACATATTCCGAGTTTTTCGTTTTCACTGAATTTAACTCCTTGAGCTTTCATTGAATTCTTAACATCTTTTTCGTTAAGATGTCCTAGCCTTCGGTGCCATAATTCCAATTTTCGAGAATCGTCACTTTCCGACACAACACTCGCGAGTTGCGACGTTTCGTGCAAATAATATAACCCGTCGATTCTATCCGCGAACAGTTTTTCCGACCCGTTTTCGTCTCGAATGACGGCTGAATTCTTTTTAAAAGTCACTTCATATCCGTTGTCGGTGATTTTCCCCACAGAGATCAAGTGGGTTCTTAAATCAGGGACGTAGAGAGTGTTCTCTAAGTTCAGCGATTTCGTTTGATTACAGTCGGTAATCAAAATTTTCACGGATCCTTTACCTTCTACCGTAGTAGTTGCACTACTGGCTAAATTCAACTTATCACTCGCACACTTTTCACTGTACACGAACTTTTCTTTATCGTGACACATATGCGAGGTGCAACCGCTATCAAGGCACCATTTCGTTCCTGGTTGGGTCGCTTCCGTTTTCAGCGCTAATTCTGAAGGTGTAGTTATGAGAAACCCCATTTCTTCTACTTTGTTCGCCCTTTCTGATGACTTGTCAATTTTTGCTTCACAATCGATAGCCTTGTGACCTACCTTTTTACACTTATGACACTTAAATTGAAAAGGCTTACCTTCCTGTTTTCCGGCGCTCGGTTTCTTACCCTTCACCCCCGGTTTCTTGTAGTGACCGCCATATGCCAACATGGCTTCCGATGCACTTTCCCGCTGCGACGATTTCCTGGCATCACTTTCCTCAATGATCTTTATTTTCAGCGATTCCGGTTTCGGTAGATCATCGCGTGTCTCAATTGCACATCGAAAGTTCTCAAAGCTTGGAGGAAGACTGTATAACAACATTATTGTTAATAAATCCTCGTTGATGTTAACTTCCATCTCTTGAAGCTTATCTACGGCATCGAAGAACTTTCCAATGTGCTCTCGGACATCCCCTTGTTCCGCCATTTTGTGCAGCATCAGTTGTTTCAAAAGGGTAGCTTTTCGAGCTGGCCCTGTAGACTGATAAATTGTGTGCAGCTTCTGCCACACAGCATGCGCGGTCTCACACCCTTTAATTTGTTTGAGCTCCGACGGATTGATTGCTAAAACTAAATCTGAGTGTGCTTTCATGTCCGCGATTTCCCATGCCCGGGCTGCTGCCGCCGTAGTCGCATCTCCGGCTACGATCTCAGGTTTCACCTTCTGTCCACTCACATATTCCCATGCGTCGTTTTTTACAAGCAGTGCCCTTACTTGGAGTTTCCACGTATCAAAGTTATCTTTTCCTAAGGCCTCGATACGCGCCGAGTGCGTGGAACTCATTTCACAAAATTTTCAGAGATCACGCTTCCCCTCGAACTAAACTCACTTCCGGCACGATTTTCACTGGCTATTTCACTTTCGACCTAAACGCGATCTTCTGGGTCCATAACCTGTAGGATCTGTAGAGACGTGGACGGTATAAGAAATATAACCCGATTGCTATAAACGATATTTATTATTTAGTGAT
The DNA here is from genome assembly GCA_932178445.1 of Andricus quercusramuli. Lineage (NCBI taxonomy): Eukaryota > Metazoa > Arthropoda > Insecta > Hymenoptera > Cynipidae > Andricus > Andricus quercusramuli. The sequence continues at coordinate 72,534 of CAKNXH010001313.1, forward strand.
ATGAGCGGCTTGGTGGTTCTCGAGAGACTAAAAAAAAAACGGCCCAGTGCGGCCAGTGGCTACTGGTCATGCGCACACACGAACATAATGGACATAGGCAGAGATTGCAATATATTCAACATTAATGATACTTAATTTGAATAATGCTAAAAAGTTGCGGATTTTTCTAAAGTTTTCAACTATTTGTCAATTTTTTTTTTCACTTGAAGTGAGTTAATGATTAATCCAATTGAACAAAAAGTATTTATTTTTTGTTTTTTATCATTGTTTATAACTATCCCTCTTAGACAATTGCTAGAAAGTTGCAGTTTTTTCTTTAATTTTTAAATGTTTTCCACTATTTATTGAGAGTATTGTGATAATTATTGGAATCTAACAAATATAATTTGTTAAACAAATTTTTATTGTCCATAACTATCCTCTTTTTTATTAATGCTTGATGGTTTCGTTTTTTCGAAATTTTCCACTTTTTGTCTACTTTCCACTGGGAGCGAGGTAATAAATAATGCAATTTGACAAACATGATTGTTTAAACAATTTATTATTGTTTAAAACCATCTTCTCTCAGAGAAATGTTAGAAAGTTGCGGGGTTTTCTGAAATTTTCAGCTTTTCTTTGACTTTTCAGTTACGAACAAACGATAAATATTATTACTAATTTTAAGAAAAAGGCTCTCAGTGACTACTTCAGGTAAAATTCATATTTATTGCGATCCATATAGAAAATTTGAAGAATATTTTAAATATCTGTTTTATTTTGGGAAAATGTATTCACAAAAAAAGAAAGAGATTGTTCAAAACATTATTTTCTTGATTATTTATTAACATTATTAACGTTAATTATTATTTTACTAAGTTGCAAAAATTCAGAAGACCCGCGACTTTCTATCTCTATTCTAAGAGGAAATGGTTTCAAAAAATAATAAATTGTTTAAACAAGTTACTCAATCCCCTGATCATCAGTAGAAAGTAGTATTTCATGTATTAGAAATTATGCTCTAATTACGGAATTCATCTCGTTCAATTAATAAATTATGCTTTTTGTTTAAACTTTTAATTATTTTATTGAAAATTCAGCTATTTGGTTCAAAATTTATATACATGTTTTGTTGCAAATTTGTCTTTTCTGGTGGAAAATTAATCATTTTCGTTAAAAACTCATCTTTCAACGAAATATTCAAATGATTGGTTGAATATTTAACTGTTTCGTTATAATTTTATTTTTGGTTACATATTGATTTCTTTTGCTGAAACTTGAACTATTTTGTTAAAAAAATCGTTTCATTCAATTCTATTAGGTTAAAAATTCACATATTTTGTTGAAAATTCTTCTGTTTTTGGTAGAAAATTAATCTTTTTTGTATGAAAATTCAACTACGTCACGAAATGTTGAACTACTTTTTTTCAAAATCCATTTTTCTGTTAAAGATTCACAATTTCAATCAAAAATTCATATCTTCAGTTGAAAATTTAAATAATTTGTTGAAAATTAGTTTTTGTGTTGTTTGAAAACTAACTTTTTTATTTGCAAATATAAATATTCTACATATTGTTGGTTGCAAATTGATGTTTTTAAGTGAAAATTGTTCTTATTTTTTTGGAAAGTCTATTACTTGGTTGAAAATTCATGTATTTAGTTGAAAATTGGTCTATTTGGTAAAAAATGTATCGTCTTGGATGAAAAATCATTCGTTCTGGTTAGAAATGCAACCCTTTGTTTAAAAATTAGTATTTTTGGTTAAATTTAACTTTTTTTTATTGAAGTTGTAATAATTCTTGGTTGAATCATCAAATATTTCATTTTTCGTTGACAATCCATCTTTTTTGGTTAAATAAAATTCAATTACTTGGTTGTACGTTGTACTTCTGTTTTGGTTGAAGATCCATAATTCTAGTTGAAAATCAAACTATTTGGTTCTGAATTAACTTTTTTGTTAAAAGTTCAAATTTTTGGGTTTAAATTTCATCTGTTTTGTAAAAAAGTCATGTATTTTGTTGAAAATTAGATTTTTTGTAGAAATTGTTCTACTTGTCGGAAAATTCATGTTCTTGTTCAAAAAATTAACTATTTAATTTGAAATTCATCTTTAATAATGAATATTCTTCGAAAAAAGACTACAAAATACAAAGTTTCAACCAAAAATAGAATTGTCACAATTTCAGTAAAAAAAGTAATAAAATAACGAAGTTTCTAACAAAACATTCATATTTTAACCAAACAAATTGATTTTCAACCGAAAAGAATAATTTCCAAATAAATGGTTTTCTACGAAAAATAAGAAATTTCCACTGAAAAAAATCTATTCCAACCAAAAAGCAATACATTTTCAACCAAGGAAAGGAATTTTTAAAGAAACAGTTTTCTGAAAAAAAGACGAAATTTCAACACAATTAATTTGCAACCAACAAAAATCGAATGTTCCATAAAACAGTTCCATTTCTGGTTGAAAATTTATCTTTTCTAGTTGACTATTTGTTTGAAAATTCCTTCTTTCGGTTGAAAATTCATTGCTTTTTGGTTGGAACAAAATTTTTTCAACTGAAAATTTAACTATATCATTTTTGGTTAAAAATTTATCTTTTATAGATGAAAATTTATTTATTTTTTCGTTGCGAATTGAACTATTCTGTTGACATTTTTTTTTGCTTGAAAATTGACGTTTTTCAGTTAAAATTATTGTTTTTTTGGTATTAAATTATTCTTCTTGTTTGAAAATGCATCTATTTTAATTAAGAATTTATTTATTTGGTTGAAAATGCACCTACTTTGTAAAACTTCTTTTCCTTTGGTTAAAAATGATTTTTTTAATATGAAGATTAAACATTCTATTTTCCGTTGAAAATTTATCTGTTTAGTAGAAAATTCAACTGTATGGTTGAAAGTTCATCTATTTTGTTATTAATTCGATTGTTTTTTTTATTATTGAAAATTAATTTTTGGAACTGAAAATTTAAATATTCCATTTTTGGTTTGAAACTAATCTTTTTTACTTGAAAATTAATTTCTTTTGTTGAAAATTGAACTATTTTGTTGAAAATTCAATTTTCGATCCAAAAATTCAACTAGTATATTTTTTTTTGAATAATTATTGTTTTAGCTTTAAATTTGTCAGAATGATCAGATCCAAATGCGTAGGAAAAAAAACTTGGGACGGGGAATCCCATGGGCTCTGTCCGCATGGTAAATACCTTGTATGTCTAATTTTTGAAACTCGAAAGTTGACACGCATCAGACCGAAAGATAAGCGATCATCTCTGCTACAACCATTGCACGAAATGACAAAATTCCCAGGGATATTTTTGGTCTTTCCCTGTTGACAGTCAATGGAAACAAATATATTTTTATGATTCATGATATGGTTACGGAATACCTACAATTAATTCTAATGAAAAACATACAAGTTGAGTCGATGATCATCACTACTATTTGTACTTTTTGTACTTTATAATGCGGAGTGCCATACTTTATACAAAATCTTCGGAAAAAATATTCTCATATTGTTGAATGCTCAGTTTATTTAGTTATACAATTGAACATTCATGATATGCAGAAGGCTTACATATTTACCTTAACAGAGATATACAAGCCTATACAAATGGGATTTGCGATACATTCTTTTAGCATAATCAGATAATATTTGTAATTTGTAATTTATCCAAATTTTCCTAGGGCTAAGTAGCCTTCTGAGGAACATGAATGATACAATAGATACTAAAATTTAGGGTCCTTAAACGTAGACTGATAACTCGAAAGAATAGAAGCGAGAGGATTAGTTACTAATTAATTCTAAAAATAAGGAAGCAAACCAAAGACAAAAATAATAGCTTAGATAAACAAAAATGTACTAGGTCTATCAAAGTCTGAAGATAGGGTTTTACCGTAACATAAGTGAATGCGTATGTGCGAGGCTATATCTTGAGCGGAAAATAATGCTTTAGAGAATATTGAAGCACAGTAACTTAAAAATTTACATGATAGTGAAACAGCAAGGGTGTAAAAGCAACCGGCCGTAGAATGTATAGTATTTCTTAAAAAGCCACTAACAGTGTGTTATTTCGAGCAAAGATTTCGCATCATCCACAAAAAAATTGTTTCATCAAAATCACTAAATATAGGGCCGCGTAGCATTGTTACGAAAATGTGTAGCGATCGAAATTAGTCATTTCAAGATGGAAATTTTGGAAAGGTTGAGTTGCAAAATATTCCTTCTCTCCTATACGTATATAAGCCTTCTTTGGACCATGCTGCTTCGGCTTATATCCTCGCCAGCCAGAGATAAGGTTAAGATGGCCATCTGTAGCAAAACTTCGGTTATTTTCGAAATGTATGTAAGCGAAACGGTCCTTAGAATCTTGACGACCTTCCATTCAGAGTGGGGGTTGTTCGTGCTCTTTGAGTTCGTAGATAAATCTTCCATAATAAGAGCCATCCGTCATTTCCACTGTCAGGCGGTTTGGAGGCATATTTTGAAACGGCTCTGAACCTAATATTGAATGAATAAAATTTATGTTAATGAAGTTCTCATTCCTATTCTTTAAATAAACTTTTATGGTTCACATCTTCTAGTTCTCTTCAAATGTCCAAATAAAAGATTAACAAATTTGAACGAAATTGGGGAGAAGACAACTTTTTCTTAACCCTTCGGTGCACACCCAACTTCCTCCACGTTGTCACATACCCGGGGTATCCGTGTGTTCATCCCCCCTTTGTTTAAGTTTTTAAATAATTATGCAATTTAAATTGTATCCTTGTCGTTTATTCCAATAAGTAAATATGAAAAGAGAGTGCCAAATGCACAAAATACTTCAAAACAAGTAAGATACCCAAACAATTCACGTCTACATATTGAGTTGTCGCACACAGAATGTAACGAATCATTAATTATTAACTGAATAATGATTCAATTATTACTGATTGTATTATTACTTAACACATTAACCGGCAATGAATCAAATAACTTCATAAGAAATTAATAAACCACTCAAAGTTAAATTTTTATATGGTGTGCACAAAGGTACCATAAGTTCATTTCAGATTGAAACTCTTTCAAATGTACGATTTTATAATTTCTTTAAAGTCTGAAATGTAGCTCCGATCCACTTTCTGTAGTTTGCATTTAACAGTATGTAGTGCGAAATCAAAAAGTGTGGTTGAAAATTCGGGTGTACTTCCGAAAAGCGCATATCTCCGTTTGATTTGAAACTCCGTATACCTGTGTATTTTAATGTGTTGGTTACGAAAATGATAGTGAAAATACGCCCAAATTTCATTTTCATGTTGAAACCCATAGAAAAACCCATGAAAATCATGGTTTTTTGCTTTTATCTTAGTAAGTAATAAAAATTTATGAAAATGCTTTAATGCCATAAATGCCCTTCCGCCTCCCAAAGACGTTGGAAAGGGAAAGATATGTGTCCATGATTATTTCTGCGACCAGTCACAGGGGTGAATTCCCGCCAAGAGATGTTAGAAAGAAGCAGATATGTGACCTACATTGATTTGGTAATCATCAACAGGAGTGCCAGAAGTTCTATTCCAAGCAATTCTAAACTTCATACCAACATTTTCCTACTTTTCTCGAAAATATTGGGTTTTCAGAAAAACTCTCTGATATATAAAAGGTGTATTTTGAGTAGATCTACAACTTTTCTTTGACTTTTTTTGAAATTTTTTATTATTTACTGATATAAACGCAAAAAAAAAAACCATGATGTTTATATATACAGATCTGTTATATACAGAGTTTTTAACAAATCGAAGGTATGCACTTTTCGGAAGTACGTCCAACGACACTTACCAAACACATCTAGAAATGATTGGCTCGGAAAAGCTTCGTTTTGCTGGGTCGAGCGTGAGAGCGCGCGTGTGGGCGACCGTAAGGGCGAGCTTAAAGGCGGGTGCCTGAATTGGTCATCGCTTCATCTTGATTCTGTAAGAACAAATAAAAATTGATGAATTTTGAATACCTATACTGAGAAAAGCATAAAGTTTTTCTCTAATTGTGTACCTTGACTTCAACTCATAACATGATCTAGGAAAATAGCAGCACAAGTCTGAAATTTATACCACATAGTGTTTAAGGTATTATCTCTATTTCAAGCCAATAAAACATAAAAAATCTTTATGGATTCCCGAAATAGGAATAAAAATGCGAAAGCGTGTCTGCGTCAAGCTTTAGTCGGCAATCACCACTGTCGCTCAGCCTCGCTGCTTAATGCTTTTAGAACGACTCGGGTTTTAGCCAGATCCAAAGTGTGCCTACGAGTATGAATTGTTGAATATAATATTCAAACTACATAGTCTAAAAGCAATTTTACCCGCGGGACCAAAGCGATTTTTTCGAAATACGTTTCTTTTTTGTAATTGAAATTATTATTATGTTTCATTATTAGAAGTTGTAGGCTCCGGAAGACAGATCATGGTTCCTTAAAGCAACCAATCCCGACGCAACTGGAACGTGTACGTCAGCCACTCCTGCTCCTCCTGTCCTAGCAGGTAAGCAAGAGTGGGAAATTCATGCGAGATGGCACCATACAACACTTTTCCTTGGAGTCCGGTCTCTAGCCGCAGATGACCTTACGCCGAAGATGGGACAGTTGGAGGTGAAGCTTTCACCTCCGGAAACTTTTTTCGAGCTATCAATCTTCGTAGAATGTTATGAGGAACAGTGTTGACGGACCAGATGAAGTGATCCCAGAAGAAGAGCCTTTTGCATCCAGTTCGCGATGGACTGAGCCTTACGCAGACAAGCCGGAATCTTGATGATTTGGCCGAGAAATGAAGCCTTTATACCACCAAGGCAGCCGATTATGAGAATTACAAGATGGACTTTCTAGCCTTGGTACAGCCTGCTAAGCTCCAAAAGAAATGCTATATATTTAGCCAGTTTCTCTTCGTCCTTTGTGGTGATATCACCATCGGCTGGTGCCGAGAACTCAATGACCTAAATGATCTTCGTCTTCAGATCTTGGAGGGCAATATCAGGTTTTGCGGCGCTGATACGTTGAGTGGTGAAGAATGAGAAATCCACAAACCCCCAAAAAGGAAGAGAGGAAGAGGGTATAAAATTCCAGAAAGTAGCGGTAAGCTCATTTATGTGGTGACGAGACATAATGATAGAATGCTTCTCACAAAAACTGATAGGATCATGCCTTAGTCTTCCACCAACCCTTAAGAGGTTATTGTAATCTAAAAATGGATTCAAACTTTTGAATATCGAGTTTTTTACAATCATTCTATCTTCTTCGCTTAAGGCTTTTATCTCAAGAGAAAAGGAATTCGCTTGGACGAATTTAATCCGAAATATAACAGCTTGTTGGATTTCAGTCGCGTTGAGAGAAATGGTTGGAAACTGAGGTTTAGGCTTGATAAATTTTGCGTGCTCGAAGACAAAGGCATCAATAAACCTCTTAAAATAGGCTATGATGCGAAGCAATTTTGGCCGGGAGGAAAATTTAAACATCAAGTTGAGTCAACTTTTGATCACACCCAAAATGTGATGACTCTTTAGTGACCGTTGCTCTAAGTTTTATTGCGAGGGAAACTCTATTTGCGACAAACACAGGTCAATCGGAGGGATGTTTTCCTAGCCAAGCCAAAACTGTTACAGAATCAGTGTAGCAGTAAACTGGTATTTCATCCAACAACATAGTTTCTATGACGAATTTAAGTGTCTTAGTTAGCAAAGCAACCCCACATAAGACAAAACGAAGAATCGATACATATATAACAGGAGCTACCTTAGATTAAGCCATTAGTAGGCAAACAAAAGCCTTATTCAAATATTCACTCAGAATTCTAATATAAACGGAAGCTGAATAAGCTTTTGACGAAGCGTCAGAAAAAACATGAAGCTCGAATTCAGAGTTTATTTGTAACTGGCGTATCCATTTCGGAACTTCAAGAGCTTCTAATTTTTCCAGCGAATCATGATAATTTAACCATTGAATTTTAAGATCATCAGGTAGTTTGTCGTCACAGTCGAGTTTACGTAGCCAAAGTTCTTGCATTAAAATTTTTGCCACTCTTATGACTGGAGTTATTCAATTCAAAGGTTCATACAACTTAGCTATCACTGAAAGAAAAATCCATTTTGTTGGATTTTTGAAAAGGAATGAGTCAGAGTTAGGATCCCCAAATAAACCTAGCACCTTCAGCTGGGCATCCTGCGCTAACGGAAATTCGATAGCACGTTCGTGTTTCCCGAGGGACAAGCTTGCAATAGTTCGAAGTCATTTGCGGCCCATGTTTGCATATGGAAACCGCCAAACGCACCAACCAAAACATCTTCGACGTAAATAGTATTTTCTAATATAGTATGGATTGAAGGCAATTTACACCCCTCGTCATGAACTAACTGCTTAATCACTTTGTTAACCAAATAAGCAGCAAAAGCAGGCAATACCGTAAGTAACGGTTAAAAGTCTATAGGCTACGATCCTTTTATAATGAGAAATCCCGACAATTCTTTGATAGTCGCCATCCCGAGGGTCAACTAGAATTTGTCTTAACATTTTTTCAATGTCAGCCATATAAACGTAGCGTTGCGACCTCCAATTCATAATAATTGAAACTAATTCGTGTCGAATCTTTGGGCCGATGTGAAGATAAGAATTCAAGGAAGAATTATTAGAAGTCAAACTGGAAGTGTTGAAAGCAACACTCAACTTTGTAGTAGAACTACTTTCTCTTAAGACAGGGCGGCGAGGTAAACACAGTTCGTGAGTAACTATCAGCAGATAGATACACACTTTCCTTCAAAGTATGCTTGATGGTCAACATTCCCGCACGATATTTTGTGCGGGAATGTTATGAATTCCGCCCACTTTGACTTGATCAAGAATCGGCCATTTTCTGCTCATTTTTGGGTGCATATACCGAGAACTTCTCGTACAGTGTTGCAAAAATTAATTTTCACCAAAAAAATTTTAAGAAAATAGTTAAATTAATAATAAAAGGATTCCAAACTAAAATGATGAACCATCAACCAAAAAGATTAATTACCAACGAAGAAGTTTCATTTTTTACTGTTATGTCCTAAAAGATTAAGCAAGAGATAAATATTATTCGTAACCCATAATTTAATCAATTGATTCCCTGTATTTTTTCCGTAATTTCTTGTTTGGCAGAATAATTTATTCTAGTGGGATGAGAATGCCAATGGTAATTCTCTGACGATATTCTGAATATACAATTATTTATTGAACTTTCTCAAGTTGATTTGAGACTGAGAGGAATCCTCTCGAGAGTTAGTTCCATACAAGGACAAGTTTCAATTTCCATCTAGAAACAGCTCAAGTCCACCAGAAAAGACGAATTTCTAACAAAATAGTTCAATCCTCCCCCCCCCCCCAAAAAAAACCACTCGTCTTATCAAAAAGTAATCGCTAACAAATTCGTAGATCTTTTTTGATCGCACACATTTTATTGATTCATTTTTATTCGTACCTTGCGTTGTTTTTTCAAAAAAAAATTTTTTATCGGTAATGTTATTTTTCACGATTAGGATAAAAACTACGCATCGTATCAGAAAATACATGATAGAAAATTTGTCGCTCTTCCTTAGATAAACAAATTTGGTCTTTTTATATTTTTTTCTCAACAAACAAACAAAATTCTTGCATTAAGGTGGTAGTTGGGTGTGTACAATTTTTAACTCCCAAAAGTAATTTTTTGCGATGCGTTGCAAATTTTTGATACATTTATTATTACAAAAACAATAAAGATATCTAAAGCTGCGGAAACGGAACGAACTTTTGTTCTTTAAACTTAAACAACAACGGTGAAATTAAAAGACACATTATGTTCCCTTAAAAGTATTCTTTTTTATTCATTGTAAAACTTTTGTTATATTTAATGTAACGAAACTAAAAAAAAATGTAAAGCTCGTGGTACGAAACGATCTTCAATTCTTTGAAAATAACCAACAATTTTTTTTGCATTTACTTCAGCAAAATCAATAAAGAAATGTAAGGCAATTTTAAACCACCAAAAGTTGTTTTAATTTCTTTGTTTTGATTTCTGGCATAAACCAAGCAACCTTTCGTTCTTAACAATAAATCCACAATTCTAACAATAAGATAAAATACATTTTGAATCACCAAAGTTAATTCTTTGTGAATCGCTGGAAAATTGTTACATTTAATATTTATAAAACCAACAAAAATTAAGAACTCGGAAAATCAAACAACTTTTTTTTCTTTAGTATTTATCATAAATAATGAAATAATCTAAAGCTCGGGAAACGAAACGAACTTTTGTTTTTATAAATTAACCAACAAGTACAAAATCAAATAACATATTTTGAACCCCTAAGAGTTCTCCATTTATTACAAAATTTCTGTTACATTTACTTTGTTACAATTAATGTAACAGAATTTATTAAATGGGTTTTCTTATCACTAACTTGATGATTTATTTTCAAAAACGAATGTTTGTTTGATTTTCTCATATTCAATTTTTTATTGGTTTTCTTACAATTTTGTTTTTGTAATAATAAATGTATCGAAGATTTTGTAACGAATCACAAAGACTTACTTTTGGCGGTTAAAAATGTGTTTTCTCATCTCAGAGTTGGTTAGTTTTAAAGAACAAAAGTTCGTTTCGTTTCCCCAGCTTTAGATTTATTTATTGTTTTGTCGCAATAAATGTAACAAAAAATTTGCATCGCATGCAAAAGAATTATTTTTGGTGTTAAAAATGTGTTTTCTTATCTTAAACTTGTTGGTTAATTTTAAAGATCAAAATTTGTTTGGATTTCCCATTTTTAATTTTTTTTTAAAATTTGTTACAATGAATGTAACAAAGAATGTTGTAATGAATCGCAAAGAATAACTTATCGAAGTATTGTTAATTAATTTTCAATAACAAAATTTGTTTTGTTTTTCCGAATTTTAAGTTACAATGTTGGTTTTATAATAAAAATGTAACAAAATTTCTGCGAGAAATCACAGAGAATTTCTTTTTGAGAATTCGCATACTTACACACCAATCCAGATGTTGATTTTCTCGTATCTTCATCACCTGCATAATCCGAATCACAATAAGCTTCAAAGTTTCTATTTTTACAATACAAAAGACCCATATCTACAGTGCTTTTCAAATATCGTAGGATTCGCTTAACTAAGATCCAATGCTCTTCACTTGGTTTTTCTAAATTTCTTTACAAAACATTGATAGAAAAGCTGATATCAGGTCGACTAATGATTTGCAAGAACATTAGATTTCCTACCGCTTCACGATATGGTGCTTTACAGTCTTTTCTTTCAGATACATAATTACATTCAATTGGAGTTGACACACTATTTGCTTCGATCATATTGAATTTATCAAGCAACCTCCTAATGTGATTGCTCTGATGAATGGAAATGGAACCATCCTTCAATTTACAAATCTCTATTCCGAGAAAATTGTTAACATTTTTAGAACTCGTGACCGTGAATTGTTTACTTAAATCGTCTAGCAATTCATCAATTAAATGTTCATTTGTAGCTGCTATAAGTCCATCATCAACATAAATCGTTAGTAAAATTCGTTCAGTACCTTTTATATGAACGTAAAGACATGGATCTCCCGTACTCTGATGAAATCCCAAACTCTCAATGAAATTAGTAAAATGTTCAGACCAACATCTAGGAGCTTGTTTCAATCCGTACAAGCCTTTCAATAATTTACATACACCAGATGTCCCATCATCAAACCCTTCAGGTTGTTTCATATATATATCTTCTTCGAGATTGCCATGTAAGAATGCTGTTTCGATATCCAACTGACCGAGATGCAAGTTTTCATTCGCAGCAATACTTAACATGAATCTCACAGTATCGAAGCGTACTACAGGACTGAAAGTTTCTATGTAATCAATTCCTTTTGCTTGCGAATAACTCTTAATTACTAATCGCGCTTTGTAACGTTCTGACCCATCTAAATTGTTCTTTTTCGTGAAAACCCAACGACTATTAATTACTTTTTTACCTTCTAGTCTCTCAACCAGCACCCATGTTCCATTTTCATTCAACGGGTTCATTTCATCCTGCATCGCAACTCGCCAGTGCTCTTTCTCTTCTGACATGATTGCTTCTTTATAATTCAATGGTAATTTTTGTACAATAAAGGTCATTGGACAGCCATAAAATTCTGTTTGTCTAATCAGTGATCTATCGCGTAATTTTCGTTTTTCTTGATTATCATTGGTTGAAGCTTGCAAAGGTTTTTGAGTACTACTTTCAGAATCTTTTTCTTCTTCTAATGATAAGGCATTTTTATTTTGAACATAATTAATTCCTTGTTCTCTTCATTCATTAATATCATCTCGAGAAGTGACATTAATGAAATCAGCAGATAATTTGTCTGGTTTGAATAAAATATCTCTACTCAAAACTACATCTTTCAAATGTGGAACGTACACACGATATCCTTTGCAATATTCATGATAACCAACTAGATAACCCTGCACACTTTTCTTATCAAGTTTCTTTCGTTTCTCTTGCGGTATATGTACAAAACATTCTGTTCCGAAAATTTTAAGATGATCAATATTCGACTCTTTGCCATGCCATCATTCGTACGGAGTTTTATTGCATGTTCTCGTTGGACCTTTCCGATTAATTAAATAAACAGCAGTGTTCATTGCTTCTGCCCACATAAAGGAAGGTAAATTCGGATTCGAATGTAGCATCGATCTAGCAGTCTCAAGAATTATTCTATTTTCGCGCTCCGCGACTCCGTTTTGTTCGGGCGTATACGGAATATTTACTGTATGCTTGATACCTTTACTCTTCAAAAAGCTCTCAACCGCATGATTTATATATTCTTTACCACCGTCACTGTGAAGTTCTTTAATAGAATTCTCAAACTGATTTTCAATACCCAAACAAAAAGTTTTCAATTTCTCAATGACTTCTGATTAATTTATTACGCGAGGGTAGGGGTTGATATCAAAGGGGTTGTAGTCTCGATCGCGACATGTTTCGGAAAAATGCTGAGTACTGCGCCAGTCTATTTCAGGCTCGGAGACATGTCTAACGTTTGGCCGACCTGATTGTAATTCATTGTGTTCACGATAACGATCAACAACACGCGTTCCTTCCTTAAGACTGATTCCGACCCGCGTTATACGATGTGAGTCATCGTTTTTATTTATATTATGACTACGAGGGGTGTCATTGTGCCGTGGCCTACCGGATTCGTTCTGTTTTCTTCTAAGGTTTATAGCGGAATAACTCGGCAGCTCGTCCAGATTGATAAGGCTTTCCATCATTTCGAAATAAGAAGAGTCTATTTCTGTCTGTGAGGCAACGCCTACTCCTCTCATTTCGAAATTATCACATGGATGTTTGTTAAAGTCTACCTGGGGAGGACTGTCTACATCTAAGTGATCGAGGAATTTTCGTTTTCAGCTGGACCGATGTTTTCGCGGGGGGCGGCTTCCACTGAGTCAGGGAAGTTTACATTCGAGCGCACTACGCGCAACAATCGCTCGCGCAAGACAGCGAAATTCGCGGTAATTTGGCAATTTCTGTTCTCTAACTCTGCGATGAGTCCCTTCTTTATTGAGATCGTATATCCACGAAACAGGTTCCCTATTTTCATCCATTTCATATGGGTTTTATTTTTCAAAGGAAAGTCGATAATAAAAGGGGGAACAGAGTCTCGAAAGTGCTACAATTGTGTTCAATAATTGAAGTCGAAGATCAATTCAATATAATTCGATAAACGACAGTATAGAGGACAAAATTGTTTCTCTATAATTCTTCTATATAACCATTTTATCTTTGTGGGCCCCACGTTGGGCGCCAAATTGTGACGCTGCTTTTTCTTTTGAAGAGATTTAGGGTCCTTATTAGCCGCACACAAACTGCCCTAGTTAGAGAAAACTTAAAAATTCGCTTCAAGTTGGGCGCCAGTCCTTTCTTGGGACAGACCAAACAAAATCGATTCCAGGAATTTCAAAAATGCGCTTCAAACAGCAATGTAGTTTAAAGTTTATACTTAGCAACGAAATAACTAAAAAATTATCTTTCACAGGCCAAGAATATGGAACTCTCATTTTCAAACCCCACAATTCCTAATCTGTAAAATTCCCAAATAAGCAACACGAACGACAATCGATATGGAGAAAAAAGGGCGACGCAAAAAAAAATAAATTAAAGTAAAGCAAAACGAGAGAAAACACTAGGGCAGTGACTAGAACGCAAACGGAATCGTTAGCTTAGCCTCTGAATAAGGATAGATGCTGGTAGAGAGGTACGGTTTTAATGAATTGGAAAAACTCAATTTCAAAATAAAATTAAAGCTGATTTATTATATTCTAGGGACTCAGTTATATGATTATTACAAAGAATTAGAGGAAAGTACTCATAACTTGTAAAAAATATAAAACAATGTAAAACATTTCGAAGTGAAACTAAATCATGGTTTCAATAGTCAGAGGGGAAGGGGAGTAATCTCTACTTAAACATTTATGAGGGGAAACTTCCAAGAACTTGTAACAATATAAAACTCTTCAAGGTAGAAACCGAATTAGGGTTTCAATAGTCAAAGGAGAAAGGGGAGTGATCCCTACCTATACATTTTGAGTGGAAAATTCTAAGAACTGGCAACATCATACAACAGTATAGAACACTTCATGGTAAAAACTGAATTAGGGTCTCAATAATCGAAGGGGAACGAGGAGTGATCTCTACTTATACATTTTGAGTGAAAACTTCCTGCTCCAACATGATTGGGATAGCTCAAATGAACGATAGGGGCACATGATTTAGGACATCGGCACTCCGTCAAAAATAGATTATAGGTTCATTATAAAAAAAATACAAGACACAATTGTTATAAAATGGTATGATTTTGCCAAGGAGTTAAATAATAAGAAAAAGGATGAAGATAACGATAACCATAGAAATTAATACCTTGGCTAAACCATAAGAAAGGATGAAGATCCTACCTTATCACAACAGCCTAATAATGGGTCGTCGACGAGCACGTGGTTGACACCTCGAGTTCATAAACTAGAATGGTATATCCGAATCTACGCTATGCTATCGCGATGAACAGTCATTGATGGGAGAGGTTATAAGTGTCCTGCGCAGAGGACTAATTTTAATTGTTACGGCCAAGGGAAAGATCATCAAGCAAGCTCGCTTTCCATAGGTCTGCCCCGTCGCTTTTCCTTATCTTCGTTGCATCTTCCTTTGCCTCGTTGAACCAAGCCATCTAGCAAGAATCTTTCCTTGTTCTCGAGAAGCGGTAATATCCTTGGGATGTCGAAGCCAACGAGGGTGGCCAAATTTACCCCTGTGCGAGAATTGGAGAACGGATATCCTTGCTTCGAACGGCAGGTGTAATTTTGGACTCCATGACTCCCAAAACAAGATATAAGAGAGACGGCATCAACAGCCAGGAATAAACAATAAAATACGCGAGGGGCGATTCACTCTGAAATCATACGACGCTGAGTTCAGTGATTTCACCTGATCTCCACTGATTTTCGCTACTGAATTCAGTGAGCTCATTTTTGAACTCAGCGTGGAACTCATCATGTGTCTTCCTTCTATGCATGGGAAAGAAGGTGACGCTTGGGTTGCCATGGCGACGTATTTTCCTGACTGGTCAGTGAGTGTGAGTGATTTCAGTTTTTAACTCACTGAGTTCACTCTTTAATTCGCTGATTTCAGGATTGAATTCCGAGTGAATAGCCCCTCGAAAATACGAAAAGTGGCGAAATTACCTAGTTTATCCATAATCAAGCTGGTAATCGCCTTGGTTCATCTTCACCAGAGACATGTCGTGGATCTCAGACGGCCAAAGAGAGAGAAGATACTAAAATCCAGGAGGGGAAGCCAGAAGAAGAATAAGCTGAAGGTCACAAGACAGAAGAAGCCACGCCAGGATGGAGGTAACGACAGATCCTAGTCGATGACGCAATGTAAGGTGATCCGCAACATCACACCGGAAATATGAAATTCGAAAGGGTGCACGAGTTTAAATACATCGGGTCTATTATAACTAGCGAAAATAAGATTAAAACGGAAATTAACGCGCGGCTGCATGCTGCCAATGGATGCTATTATGCAGCAAACACGCTACTAAAATCGGGATCGCTATCTAGAAACATCAAAGTAAGAATTTACAAAACAAT
The DNA here is from genome assembly GCA_932178445.1 of Andricus quercusramuli. NCBI lineage: Eukaryota > Metazoa > Arthropoda > Insecta > Hymenoptera > Cynipidae > Andricus > Andricus quercusramuli. The sequence continues at coordinate 88,669 of CAKNXH010001313.1, forward strand.
AATAACGCCGGTCGTCATGTACGGGTGTGAAACGTGGGCGCTGACGAAAGGAGAGGAGAATAGGTTTAGAGTTTTCGAGAATAAAGTACTAGGAAAAATCTATGGTCCAAAGAGGGACGAAGAGACTGGTGAATGGAGAAAACTGCATAACGATGAGCTGCATGCTCTCTACGGGTCAGCAAATAATAATAGAGTAACGAAAACGCGTAAATTAAGATGGGCGGGGCATGTAGCAAGAATAAGAAATGAAAAATAGTGGCGCAAGTTTTAAGAGGGAAAGCGATTGGTAAGAGACCTCTAGGCAGACCAAGAAACAGATGGGAGAAAAATGTGAGGAATAATCTGAAAGAACTAGGACATGATTACTTAAACTGGATCGAGGATGCACAGTATAGAGATGCGTGGCGGTCTCGGGTAGATGAGGCAATGAACTTTCGAGTTCGAACTGCTAATCTATGATAATAATAATAATATATTAGTCTTCGTCCTCATCACTATCAGTTGCATCGGAGTCGGAGCTGTCGCTGTCGCTGCTAATGCTCTGGTGATCTTGCTCGGATATATCTTCGGCGGAAATTTCTTGTAAAGCTTGCCACACTACCGTTTCGTTAAGAAAACTTTTTGCTTTGGTTCTTTCGTCCTCGATATCAAAAAGGTAAAACAGCAGTCAACTGCTGCGACGAGGCTAGACATTTCGTATTTGTATCCATCAATGTAGACTAACATTTCAGGTTTGCTAGAGGTCTGGCAGCTATAATGAAAGGTTGTAGTGTGAGTCCGTATTGGTACAATTTGTCAATCCCATTTTACAGTTGTTCTTCTAGGTCGCTCAGTGCCTGAAAAAAAATTACTCCTCATGATGATTCCCATTCCCATTTGAAAGAATCAATAGAAACAGAAATATAATCATTTTATGTTGATGTGAAGAATGAATCCTGCAGCAATTTCCGGTTTTGATGGCTTCCAACACTTCTACTTACCACGAGATTGAACTTTCTCGGCGGTTTTAATTTTCTTTGATTTCTTCAACTTATTCTGACTTTTAGATTTCTTAGATTTATTAGCTCGTCTGGGCTCATTTTCCTTTACAGGGTTTTATGCGTTCTGACTATCTAGTTTTTTACTCTTCTTCGCTGCCTTTTTGCTGGAGGAGTTTTTTTTACTTTTATTTGAAGTTTGTTTTACTTGGGCAGATTTCGTTATAATTTTTGGGAAAACAAATGTGGCAAAAGAAGTAAACCCAGCACATCAGCGTTCACAAGTAGTCCTAGTTTATGGAAAAACACTTTTAAATCTTAAAATTTTTTGAGGTTCAACTTCAATGACCTCACAAATTTTTAAAAATTGGTTGTTCAAAAGATTTTTGATAAATACCTGCAGAACGAGAGATTAGATCCGCGCAAATCTTTTTTTCTTCAGCGTAATTAACAACGCGTTTTGCAACGTCGGACCACTTTTATGGAAATGCTGAAGAAGACAATACAGATAACTCAAAATCGTACAAAATCTGAAAACGAAAAATAAATAAAAGACCTTTGAGTTACAATGCGGGTTGCACATGTATCATAATTTGTGTTCATAAATTTGAAACTTACCAATTCTATGCCGACTGGCGCTTTTAAAATCGGGTACATAGAAAAGTACTCAGAAATAGATGATCCTCTGTCTCTGGTGTCAAACGTTTTGGCCCAAAGTTCTTTGAGCTTACTATTCTGAGGCGTAATTATTCGCAAATCCTCCAATTTTTTCTTATCCGTTTTTAGTTTTTCTACATCTACAACCTTACTCTCTATTATCGGGTACGATATTTCTTGATATCAGCACACGCAGGGCTGTGATATATACTTCGGTCTGCTCATATTTAAAAACACTTCTGATTACTCGGGTCTAAAATTCAAATGAAGCCGGTAACGCATCATCATTCGGCTGGTCGCTGGAAAAGCCGATTGGAAAGACAAGTCAAGACCTTCCAGAGCGCCCTAGCGCAAGCGCAGTACATCTACGTGCCAAACTTGGGGTCGTACGCAACGCAAATCAGCAGGAAGCGGAAATAAGTTGATCACGCGTTCCGTTTTTTCCACAGTTTCGCATGCGCAAGCGTAGCGTATAGCTTTCAAACCGAAGACACATTTTCAGGGCACGTTTAGCATTTTTAATACGTGGCTGAATTCAATTATAGTTTCTAAAATATCGCGTAAATAATGAAAATATAAACTTAACAAAGTTGGTAAATTTTTTCATCTAAAAATGTTAATAAACATGAGTGTGGCTGTGTGTTAGAAAAAGATAAGACATTTTACTATTTTCCGGCCTAACTGCTGTTGTATGGTAAATATAACTACTTTTATTTTACCAACAGAGCTGCGGTTCAGTTGACTGTTTCTGACTTGTTAGCTTAACAACGAAGATCAGCAGCAAGATATGAATTTGAGAATTGTGAAAATTTGTGAAAATCTCTGATAATGTCAATATAGCCGTTGATGAGTTTTATAGTAAATTGTTCAATACTCTTAATGAGGTCATTGGCAAACAAGAGCTCTCGCATATCTATACTCTGTGTCCTCACTGGTACACAGAAAAAATTAATAATAAGATTATCTGCAAGGACCAAAGCCGGGACTCAGTTCAAGGTAACAGGAAGCAAGTTTCACATTTACTCTATTAGTTTATTAAGAAAGCAAATTAAAAAAGATATTAAGGATATGTGTGCTAGTTATATGATCAAAGTAGAGGATAATATGAATAAGTCGCCATCAACACTCTGTTCGCACGTCAATAATTTGAAAAAAGTTTCGAGAATTCCTGGTACAGTGTTCCATAGTGGTATTGAAAATAATAAATCCCAGGATATAGTTACCTCATTTGCAGATTTTTTTCCCTGAAGTTTATAAAGTTTCTTTCGGTGTACCTGACGAATTTTTTGGCGGATCAGGTAAGTTATTTGGCGATTTCTTTGTTCTTCCCGGAGATCAGACGGAAAAGATGCTCGAATCTATAAGGAATAAATACACGTCAAGTCCTGATGGTATTCCAACTTGTATGTTGAGTGAGTGTGCAAGTGAACTTGCTGAGCCGTTAACACTTATATACAATATGTCTCTATCTTCTGGAGTATTCCCTGAAATTTGGAAATTATCGAAAGTTTGTCCGGTGTTCAAAAAAGGAGATAAATCTCTTATTATGAATTATCGACCCATTAGTCTTGTAAATAAAATTTCCAAATTATTAGAGAAGGTAATTAGCGAACTGATCGGATCCGATTTAACTCCAGTGTTATCGCAGTCCGTACATGGCTTTGTGACCCGTAGATCAACGGTGACTAATCTAATAACCTTTATACAACAAACTGAAAAAGAGTTAATAAATCATAGGTACGTTGCTGCAATATACACAGATATATCTGAAGCATTCGACTGTATTGATCATGGCGAAATCTTACTTAAACTACAAGAATTAGGCATACCGGATAAAATCTTAAATATCATGCATTCTTATTTGAGGGATCGTAAAGTAATAGCAAGATACAACTTTTATTTCTCATTTCCACTCACACCCACCTTCGGGGTACCCTAAGGTTCGAACCTTGGGCCGCTCCTCTTTAATGTTGTTATGAATGATGTGGATAAAATTATTAAATGTCTACGTCTGCTTTATGTGGATGATGCAAAAATGAATATATCTGTAGATACGAGGGTTGTCTTTTATATTTTGGAAATGGGTGCTCTTGCTGCTGCCATATGAAAACTGATGTCTCTATCGTTAAGTTTGACATTTTTTAGTAATTTTTTACTCAGAACGTTTGGACGCGCGGGCGCGATTTGTGTCGTGTACAGGGACTTGAAATGACCGCTCCACACAGGCCTTTTTTGAGCGATGGTCAAATTATGTGGGATCCAACGGAACCAAATTTTTTTGACGGCCAAATGTTCATGCAACATTGAATGTATGCTGGTCCTACTAATGCCTAAGCATGCTAGAATCCGACTATAAGTCACATGACGATATTTCAGTATCAGCTCACGCACAGCATTAATGTTTTTGGGGACAAAGACTGATTTTAGACGACCTTCTCGAACTTCGTTCCTTGTGATATAAGAGACTGCTATGATTTACAACACGATGCTAATAAATTTGTAAGGAACGATTTCTAAAATCTATCAAGCCTTGAGAGTTTTCGAGTTAAAAAATAAGTTTAGTTACGGGGTATCATTGTTAAAACTGTGACCGAAGTGTGTGGTACGGCGGTTATAGGAAGAAAGTCTGGTGATGCGTTGTGTAATGATGAAATTCAGGCAGCCCGACAAGAAAAGAAAAAAGCGTACAAGAGAACATTGAACATCACAGGTCTTAGTAATTTTCAAACCAGGAATACGAATTGAAAGAAAAAAAAGTATACATCAATTTTTTTACCAAATAGTTTAATTTTCAGCTCAAAGGACAAATACTCATTCAAAAATAGATTAACCAAAAAATAAGAATTTTGTTGAAAATAGTTGAATCCTCAACCTAAATAGATTTTTCAGTCAAGAAGGATACAAGAATTTTTCTAAAAAGTTTAATGTTAAACCCGCAATGAAAAATATCCAACAAAATAGTCGAATTTTCAAAAACAAGGAATATAAAGATTTTAAAAAGGTAAAAGAGGTTCCCAAATGATTTTCTTCTTCCCCTGATATTGACCTGTTATTCCACTGTTTCTGTGAATTCTATTTCTGCGATACTCTACCATCGCACCGTAATATTTCGGTAATAATGGTGTAATAGTGCAACTTTTTTTGTCGAAAATTTATATTTTTTTTATTGAATTCTACTGTTTTTCATTTCAAATAAAAATATTTCTTCGTTTTCATATCAACTATCACATGTTTTGTTGAGAATCCATCTTCTTTGGACTAAACTACAGCAACTTGGTTTAAAATTAAACTACATCGTAAAATTTTTTTTTTTTTCTGAAGATTCATAATTTCAATTTAAAATCCATCTATTTAGTTGCGGAATACATTTTTTGTTGAAGTTCAACATTATTCGGTAGAAAAGTTTTTTGTGTAGAGAATTCCTTATAGTTAGAAATGTTTTTTCACACTGTTACACTCAGGCTGATACCATTTCCGGGGCACTTTTGCTACGATTTGACCCCCGCCCGCTCCATGTATTTTGAATTTTTTACTTTATTTACTTAAGGTGATACCTTTGATAATATCGAGTTCAAAATTGGCACAAATTTTTAATTCATGTTTATTCGGATTCAATACTTTTTCGATGATGGAACATTAATTTTCAACTTTTTTTACACCTCATGAATAATGTGTGTCAAAATTGAAATTAAAAAAAAAACACAAAAATTATTTCTGGTCGGGAGAAAATTTAGGTTTTTGTAAAAATTTGTCTCTTTGTTCACACTTTTTTTCAGGCGAAATTCGAAAATCCGAAGTGTCAATGTTTTTTATGAACATTATCCTACATTGTTATCTAAAAAAATATGAAAAATTGAAAATTAAAAATTCGTAAAAATTAGTCTTGAACCTATTTCAATCCACAAATCGACCCTATTTTATTAGATTGGCGGATCAAACTGAGGTGCAATTATTTTGTTGCTTGAAATGTTTTAATACCAAATTAAGTTCTAGATCAAATCCCAGTTTTTACAGTGTACATCGGAAAATTATATATTTGGTTGAAAATTAAACTACTTCGTTGCAAATTTAACTATATTGTTAAAAATTTATTCTTTCAGATCGAAAATTCACATTTCGTGTTGAAAATTGAACTTGTTTGGTTGAACATTCAACTGTGTTCTAAAAATTTTGTTTTGCTTCACAAATAAACTAATTGGATCAACTATTTTGTTGGAGAATTTGAATGTTTAAGGGAAAATGCAACTGTATTGTTGAATTCATCTTTCTCAATCGGAAACTCAACTATCTGGTTGACAATTCATCTTTCGAGTTCTTTTTTGGTTGTTTATGAATATTAAAAAAAAAAACTAAATAACGCAAAAAATTTTTTTTCTCTATCGGTATTTTTTCTTATTTCCATTTTTATTTCATAACTCATCTAGCTGTTCTGCGCTATCAGCAAGAATAAATATTGCCAACGTAAAACCAACATCGATTTTTTTAGTCTATAAATGACTGAATATAATTTCGATGTGGCTCACATATGATACTGATGAAAAGATAAGATATTTCGAAACCAATAAGTACGTGGAAAGCATTTGAAAAAATAAAAGAATATTCAAATCAAATATCTGGAAAAAGTTTAATATACATTTTCTACATATTTTGATTGAATATAGATAAAACGATGAAATTTTTCAAGAATTAATAAGGATAAAAATATATTTAGTCTAAAAATATGTAAAACGAGATCCAAGTGTTCTATCATAGTTAAAATATTACTCATTCACAGCCTATTCTGAGGAATTACGCCATAGGAGAAAAATGTCAATAACAATTATTCTGTATGCTTTGAAAAGTGATGGTTAATGATTTTAGAAGTAAAGTTTGGAAACACATACTTCGCAATCTCTCCTCGTTCCCCTTTTTCCCCTTTTTCAAAGAATTCCGCTTTTTTCCCTGTTATCAAGAAACTTTTCCTATTTTCCCAGCGTCTCTAGCGTCCTGGAAATCCTTGAAAACCTGAAAAAGTATTTGAATTTTACTTAGCGACCGTCCATAAAATGCGTTACCTATTTTGAGGGTTGAACCACTTTGTTGAAAATTAATTTTTTTGGTTTAAAAGTCAACTATTCCATTTTCAGATAAGCATTCGTCTTCGTTAAAGAATCATCTTTTGGGTTGGATGTTATTTTTCTGTTGAATTGGATTGTTTTTTTTATTTCAGCCCAATCTTCGGAATTTAAAATGCTTCATACTAAGTTCAATAAGGTATGAACATTAATTATATTTGAAGGAATTGATTCTTCAATTATTCCCCTTTTTTTCGGAAAATCACCCTGTTTCCTCTGTTCAAATAGAATTTTGGTCAAGATTACTATTTGATTTGACACTTTTGCTTGAAAGTTCATCTATTTGGTTATAAATGCAATTGTTTTTTTGATAACAATTTTTTTGTTTATTACAAATTCAAATATTCTGTTAGAAGTTCAGGTATTGTGTTAAAGTTTCTTCACTTTTGCTAGAAATTTAACTATTTGGTTTTAAATGCAACTGTTTGGTCTTTTCGGGTCTAAAAGTCAACATTTTTGTGAAAAATTTGATTTCATATCTTGGAAGTTGAGCTCTTAACTGTTTTGTATTTAATTGAATTCAATTAAAGTAATTCTAAAAGGAATATAAATTGTTAAATGTATGAAGTTGATGAAGTAACAGCATTTTTAACATTGTACTTTTCCTTAGCGAGATTTATAGATTTTAAAAATTTCTGTTATTTCATCAATTCAATACATTTTAGAATTTAGATATCTTTTAGAATTAGCAGGAAAACATTGATTGACAAATGTTTTCCGGGTGTTG
>CAKNXH010001313.1:96153-142512 GCA_932178445.1 Andricus quercusramuli
AAACCAAGGTCTATTAAGCGCTGTTCGCGATTTCGACAGTTTGCTCGGGCTGATAAGATTTTCTATTGCTTTTACCACGTAGGCTACACCCATTGGTATATTTTGTAATTCTAATTAATCTTTCGAGTATATATAGAAATGGGAATGATTCAGATTGATCGGTTGTTTTCTTACGAAAGCTGACAAGATAGGATGAAGATCGTTCTGGGAACTCTGCTTCTTGCCTTCGCGGTATTCATAAATTTTGGTGGTAAGTTTGTACACTCTAACACAAATTTTGGAAAAGGTTGGTGAGGGATTTTGTGCAAGGAGGGGAATAATAGTGAATAAGGGGAGTGGTGGAAAAGGATAGTGGGGAAGGAAGGGACAGGAGGGGATGATGGGAAAGTTGGAAAGGGCATGTTAGAGAGGAAGGAAAGGGGTTGTATGGTTATGATAAGAAAGAAGGTGGATAATAAAAACTACGAGGAGTGGCAGAGAAGGATGATGTGAAAGAAGGGACAGGAGGGGATTGAGGGAAAGCAGTGAAAGGATGGAAGGAGATGAAAGAGTGGGAAGGAAATTGCAGAGGTTGAAGGGATGTATGGAGAATGATGGTGAGAAGGTATGAAAAAGCAGGGGATGGTGGTAAAGTTGTCACGTTCTATACTGTGAAAAAAGTGGTGGAAAAGCATAGTCGGGAAGGAAGGGGCTGGATGGGATGGTGGGAAAGTTGGACAGGGGATGTTGGAGATGGTGGCAAGGGTTTGGAGGATCATAGTAAGAGAGGAGGGGGATTATAAGAAATACGAGGAGTGGTGGAGAAGGATGGTGAGACAGGAAGTGACAGGCGGGGATTGAGGAAAAGCAGTGAAAAGATGGAAGGGGATGGAAGAGTGGGAAAGGAAGTGAAGAGGTTGACGGGGTATGATCGGAAATAAAGGAAGGTTTGGAAAACGATGGTGGAAAGGTATGGAAAACCAGGGGATGGTTGGAAAGCTGTCACGTTTTATACCAAGAAAAAAATTTTGAAGGAAAAAAATGTTCGATATGATTTTGGGAATGGAAATTATATTATCAGTTGGTTCTTCTAAAAAAAAATTATTTTTCTTGAATAAAGTTTCAGACTCGCGAAAAATAATTATTCTATCAATTCTTTTTGTTGATGAATTTTTTTATTACTGTCGCCTTTTCCAATTTTTTTCAATAGTTAAACTTTACTAAATCAAGGGTTAGCTCTTCTGGGAACACATTTCCTGCAATGCAGGTATAGGGAGAAAAAATTTTTAACGTTTACCTTTTCCAATTTCAACTTACTTTAAATGACAAACTGTTTATATTTTTCACTTCGAATTTTAAGGAGTTATATGAGAAACTATATTTTATCTGGTGAAGTTACTGAAGTTTATCTTCTGTCTTATAAGGAAAAGTTATTAATAATTGCCTTGGTAAGGCCGGAAGAAAAGTTTAAACATTTTCAGTCGCAAAGTCCATCGACGTCAGTTTAAACAATTGAAAACTTATAGCCGATGAAATGTTCAGAAGAATTCGCAGAAGATTTTTATAAACTTGTACTTCAATTGAAGGGTGGCAGATCATAAGGAGGTAAGGGACAAAATGGCAATTCTACAGGAGAGGAAAAAAACATTCTGTAAAATTGAATTCGTAATTAAAACGAAAAACAAAAATACGCTTCCAAGCTGACGCATTCCTGAATCGATAGCAAAAAAGTTTGATAACATATGACTTACCAGTTATGAGGTAATATAGCACAAAGTTAACAAAATCGGGTTGCCATTTTTTTTTCACGCGGTCCGAGTAGTTTTTGGACAATGATAAACAATTGAATAATCAATTAAAAAAAAATTCATGAAAAAAAGGTAATTCAGTTTTGAGAAAATTAGGTTTCAGTTTTGAGGTTAGAATTTTATCGCATCTGAAATTTGGCTTCAAATCGCAATAAAAAATTTAACTTTGAATTTAAAAAAAAATATGTATGCGTGTGAATGAATAAAAAGTAGTTTAAATTGATTTTGTGGCTCAAACGTGGAACATACATTCATTTTAGGTATTACATGAAGTTTGGGAACAGGAACATGAACAGGAAACGGTCTTAAGGTTTGAGGTCCCTTACCTCTTTTTGTGCAACTAATTTTTTATTGCTAACATAAAAAATTCGATTTCGAACAAATTCTTTTAACAACATGTGTATTGGATTCTATAAGAATTTTCTATGCAAAAAAAAAGTTTTCGGAAAAATGTCTCTTACCTCCTTATGATTATAAACAATAAATTCCTATTTCATACCACTGTGTTTGATACACAATTGACTCAAACAGCGAGCACCAAAAAGTTGAAACAGTATCTGAATCCTAAGCATTCTCACATCACATTACTTGGAAAAAATGTATTCCGTGTAGATTACAGGGAAAAATCGGCATTTGTTCATCAAAAAATTATACAAATTAGCAACAATAACAAATAGCACGATGTTGAGAATGTTATTGTTGAGTGCAATAATTTCTCACCATTTCTGCTGGGCCATTACAACGCTTTGAAAGAGACCAATTTCCGTTCTGTTTACATTCCTCCCGATAAGTCATCACTTCTCGAGCAGGTGTCCAGCAGAACTGTAATCAAAATTTACCCTTGACTGACCACAAATTTCCATGGAGCACCATTAATTACTATAAACTTCATGAATTTCCACAACTTTCATAACCTTTTATAAATTTATGTAAATTTTAGACATTTTTTGAAATTTATAGCCATTTATGGTAATTTACGGACATTTATAGAAAGCCTAGGCTCTCAAAATATATTCACATAATCGAAATTTGGAACGATCGTTTTTTTAAAATATGGACTGACTTTAGGATTACATTTGGCCTTTCTTCATTTTGGACCAATAGCAAATTTTTGGGGTTCGTTGAAAAAATTCTTAAATAACAATCCCTATATTATATATTACAGATGGAAGTGATGAGACAGGCGGAGGAAAAACACCACGTTGGCGGCTGCGTACGAGAGGAAGTTCAGATCGTACTGCGGTGCAAGAACAAATCGGCGGCCATGCACCTCCGATTCATACCAATCAACGTTAGTATATTATAATTTTTTTGAAATAACCAAAAATCGCTGCAATTCAGGGAAGAATCAAAATCTAATTTCTTAATCTCCAATAAATTGTTATCTCTGAATGGCTTTGGCCCTGGAGAATTTTGAAACAAAATTTAAATTTTGACTTCAGAAGCATATATTCTGTTAGAAAATTTAATTGCGCAGCTTTCTTCTTTGAACAAAAATGTTGTTGCTTTGTCCATTTTCAAATTACACCCGAAAATTTATGGCCATTTATGAAAATTCATAGAAATGAGCAGTAATTCACCGGTAACTCCAAATAACCCACACACGTTTACGTTACAGCTCAGGCTGTAACTTCTGTTTTTTCCAAAAAGACGATTAACTGCGAAGTGAACGAAGCCCAAAAAATGGACAAAAATTGTTCCAATCTTTATTCGTGGGTATTGCGGATTCTAATTCATTTTCTTAACTTTTTTGGTGTTTCTTGAGTAATGTTCATAAGAACTTGTCCTATCTGCAAAAAAAAATGTTAAAAAATGTTAATTAATTATTGAAAATGCAGTTAATGGTGTTAATTTGGTTAATTTTGGAATTTTCGGACCCACGACGACGCCAAACTGTTCTCTCGTAGAAACAAATAGATCCATATTTTTTTTATTTGGGGAATATATGTAATGATTTTTAGTACGTTATGTCCAATTCTTGTGTCTCATGAAGTTTACACGTAAAACGTATACTTTTTTTACTTCTCCGATTGTGTTCAGGAATTTATAAGCCGATTTATTTACCTTTCATAAGCTTGCTCTCTTCTCAGTAGAGATGCATTTTGTCAAATTTGTATACATCAACAAAGATATATAAAAATTTGAGGCATTTCGGAAGTTACATAAAATTGCAATATTTGTAGACTGGTAACGAGCCTTAGATATGATTTTTCAACTTGAAATTTTCAAGAAGCATTTTTGAGGGTATTGAGAACATGTTTGTGGATGAAAATTTTGATTATTTTTTCATTTATATTTTTCGAAGCAATTACAAAAAGGTGTTAGAGGCTTAGGACTTCCAGATGCAGCCTCAACCATAAAGCTCCCTGCTACAGACCCAAACCTGTAGCCAGTACATTTCCCGAATTTTTTTCGCACTTTCTGGAGAACCAACTAAGTTTTTTACAACCCCCGAACGCTAGGAAGACACTTGACTTGAATGAGTTAAACAGCAGAGAATTATAACTAAAACTGTCGTCTGGGTTAAATTTCCGGCCTCTGTTCAGGTTCTCTTGAAACTTCTCTATTTTAATTCCTATATCAGGAGAAAACCTCAAAATAATCCACAACGTACAAAAAATCATTTCATTTCAAAATAAAAAAAAAATGTGTTTCTGTGGTTCTACGAGAGAATGTTTTGGCGTCTTGGCGAAGTTGGAATAGAACTGAAGGGCCTACGAGAAAGCCACCGAACGCGTCCTCGGCTCACGGATAGAGGGTCCCTGTACTGAGGGTTTCCCTTGAATATGGTTACAATAATTAATAAGCAGCCGAGGACAATTGTCCCAGGGATGGTCCCGAAGGAATAACCCATAAGAGAAGGCGTAACAACCGTGCCGAAATCTTAATGGCACCTGGGTAAGGTGCCTCAAACGATGACTCTGGTATACCGGGCGACCTCTCGGAGTATGTAGCATTATCCTTGGACGCGTTGCTCTACAAGGATGGACTAACCCTTTTCCTAGCTGCTCGTGGGAACAACAATGACACTACCGAAACACCAAAAAGTTGTAGATGCGGTTCAAAACGATGGAACGCACAGAGAAACCGACAATGGCTCGGCAAACAATGCCGATCATCCTAGTGTTCGGGGTGCTAAAAATAATTCAGACGGAAACACGACGACGAACCGGCGAAACGCCCACATTGAGTGGACGGATCAACTCAGGGATGACGTGCCAGACTGCTACGATTCCAGCATTATCCCTGTTCGCCAGAAACACCCACAGCTTCAGCACGCTTCGCATCAGTCTTTGCGAAATTAAGTCGACGCTTGCATCAACTGAACAAGAAGATTGGAAGGGCAAGACAGAATGCGTCCCGTGTACAATGTGTTATTGACTACATAACATCTGGTATACCGTTCACGGAAAGGGTTTGAGAGTTCACCCAAGAACTAAGGATCTTGAATCATACACTAAACAAACGAAAGCTGCTGACAATCAAGCAGCTTTTACGGTATTGGTCGCAACCCTGCCCTGCTGAAAGCTCCAAGGGGAATAGAGTCAATTGTCCGAAACGAGAAGTGTCAAATTTTCTGGAACTGCGATTTTCGGGCAGGAGTCTCCGTTGCGCACTCGAAGCCTGTCATTGTTCTCCAAGACTTCGAGAAACGAACTATATTCGTTATCGAATTCTCGGCTCCCTCCGAATACAATATTACTGCAAAGGAGAAAGAAAAAGAGGAGAGGTATCAAGACCTTATAAGAGAGGTACAACGACTGCACCCAAAATATTCGGTGCGAGTAATTGTCCTTGTGATAGGAGGTTTCGGAGGTACGAAATTATCACTGGTTTCTAACCTTTAAGTCATACCCGCGTGCTAAAAATATTCCAAGGCACTTGCGAGATGGATCCAGAAAACTGTCCTCCTTGGGTCGCTTCGTCTCCTCAAGACACACGAGGTTTTCACCGGCCTGTCATTATGATTTCGACGTGCCCTGTGATCACCCATCTCATGTTTGTGAGACGAGGCCATAGGTGTTATTTAGCGCGGTTCTACGGAGGGCGATTGATATTTTTTAGATAGCAGTTGCTCTTAGTGGGACCCTGCGGCTGATGTTGCCATTTTCACAATATTATTTTGAAATTGAACTGTTCTGTTTGTCGAGGGGGGAGAGAAAAAGTCATACTCTTTTTGTGTCATAAATTGAATAACGATAAAATACTTCATCCGCACATTTCTTTGTAAATTCAACAATTGAATTATTCTGACAAAAAACTTGACCCATTGTTTGAGAATGCGTTTAGTTTTTATTTACAAAAATAATTCTTATGAAAAGTTTTAACTACAACATTTAAATTCAACGATTTTTGCTCCAAGTAGACTCCAGTAACCCAAGTTTGGTGAGACTGACGTTATTACTGGATTCTTCACACTACGACGACCAAGTACTTAATTTGGACATGATTTCGACTGGTAAAATAAATTTCTAGCAGGAAGGTTGTGGCTAGGCGTACAGTTCAAACAGTGAATGATAGAAACGGTCAAATAGCTTCGGACTGGGTATCAAACGGTATGAAACTTCGGGTTCGAAATATGGTCAGAAGTAGATAGTGAATCACATGGTAGTCAAGTGTTCGTTTTGACTATGAATGAAATATCAAGACAGCATATCAGAGATCATGAAATACGCCTTTTATGAGAGTTTAAATTGTACTGTGAGTGCTACCGATCATGGTGAAAGAATCTTTATACTAGAAAATAGGAACGTCAACGTACAGAAAGTGTGTCAGCAAATTTTGGGAATCCAAGAAAAAATGATGACGGGGAAACAGTAATTAGCTTATGCTTATAAAAGGCCTTAATTATTACAAATAATTGGTTTAGTCATAAAATGATCCACATGTACACCTGGTGTACAGCAAATAGCCACAGTAACATTGACTTCGTTTTTACGGATGTAAGAAAGTATAAGAAAGCTATTAGAGTAGAAGAGTCATGAGAGGTTCTGAATGTAATACTGATCAACCGTCTGGTCTGAAAAATGAACTTGGTCAGGGATGGACAAGAAAGAAAACAAAACAAAAAAAACGAAAGAAACGCCAATCAAGATTGAAAATTCACATGAACCGAAAGTGCAAATAGCTTCTGAGGATGAGATAAGCGAACGCATAGATCAGGCAAATGAGGAGGCATTAATCATTGACTATGCGATTGGTACGTCTGGCACCTGAGAAGTATATTTCCAGAACTTTGGAAACACTCAATTCCACCAAGATCTAAGAATACTGATTGTAGATAGCCGGATAGTGATTGCCTTAAAAAGCTTTTATTCGTTGAGAAATGCGTGGAAATTCATGACCTATGAAATATACATAATCAATTCAGAGGATATTCTAAAAATTATTATATTTAGAATGAATTTTACCTAGAACTGATATTTTGCATTTTTTTGGCATTTTCCGATCACAATACAAGAGAGTTAGAGGCATAAGAATGAAAAATTGTTGGCTGAAAATTATTCCCTGGACATTTCATAATAGGTGACTACGCTTTAATTCACAACAAATTACTAAGAAGTACTTATTTTTTTCATGTTTTCGAAAACCGAGCTTTTCCCATTAGAAACCCTATGTTAATTTTAAAAGCCCGGGGGCACGGATTACTGCTCAAGGATGCAAGTGAAATCAGGAATTTGTCATACAAAATATTAATTTTCTAATAAAAGAATATGATTTTCAACATAATAGCTACAACTTTAATCAATAAGATCAATGCTCAACAAGGTAGTTCGACATTCCCCCATACAGCTGCATTTTCAGCAAAAATGGAACAGTTGAATTTTCAGTTGAAAGAATTATTTTAAACAAAAAAAAAACGATCTTAAACCAATGAAACAAATTTTTGTAAATTAGTTTGACGTTCAAACAATTAGATTGACTTTCAATCAATTAGTTGAATTTTTACATCGGAATTTAAACACGTTTGAACAAAAATTACATTCTGCATGCACATAAGTCCTCACTTAATTCCACGATCAACCTTTTGTCACCCCTTCCCCTTTCCTTCACATCAACCAAGATCTAGGCGAGCAGAGGGGATAGAACGCAACTGTCTCCTCCACCCGAATTCGACAGATTTTCTAACTCAGGGAGGGAAGTCTGCCCTCCAAATGGAAATAGCCGTAACTGCAGTTCGGATAAGTCATCTGTCACTTTTATGAATATTGAAAATAAGATTCAAATAGCCCTGATTCTCGTAAGTTTTATGGACATCCATTGTGTATATCGTATCACAAAAAAGATATATAATAAACACCATCGTATCAAAGACATTTGAGTCTAATTCAAGAGATTCGTAAAAGTGACAGATGACTTCTCCGAACTGCAGTTACGGCTATTTTAATTTGGAGGGCAGAAGTCGAGTGCAACCGAATTTTTGGACCATCCTAGTGCAAGAACTATCTGAAAATAATATCCAGTGCGTAAAAAAAAACATTTTATTATGGTATACGCTCGAGTCCATTTCAGAGCTTTGAGGACTAAAAAGTTGGTTAGATGGTCCTGGTGAATATAATGCAGGATGTCTAGGTTCTCAAAATATATTTACTTCAGCGAAATTTGGTACCTTGGTTAATTCTGCTTGACTTTGGGATCACATTTGAGCTATCTTTAGTTTGGACCAGTAGCAAATTTTTGAGATTTGTTAGAAAAGTTCTTGAATAAAAATCCCCATATTATATTTTACAGATGTAGATACACCACGACGACAACTGAACGACTTCTTACCACGGCTGCCAATTCAAAGCAGGCAGAGGCGTAAGTGGATAGATCAACGTTTATTTTTCAGCCTACTGGCCTTAAAGAATTGACTTGCTGACCCTTCTAATTTTTGCAGAATTTTTTCGAAACTAACCCTCAAAAACTAGCATCTATCCATATTTTACCTCTAAGACTGCACGCTCTTATCGCCTCGCCTTTCTCTCCTCGCCTTCCTCTCTTCGCCTCGCCTCGCTCGCATAACTCTAATTTCTCGTATTGCCTCGCATTGCCAGCCTCTGCTTTCGCGGCTAATACCTACTACTTATCTACTATCTACAATATTTACAGCTTACTCATAACTACTTCCTCTCCTATTTACAACCTTACTTTCTCCATTCCTCTTCCTCCTCCCTTCTCTTCTTCTCCATCTTACCCAACGCTCCCTTCAACCATGCTTCTGCCCTTTTTCCCCCCCTTTTCATGCATCAATACCTCCATGCTTATTCCACTCTTTTCCACTTCTACGCACTCCTCCAACCAGTGCTCCACTCTTGCATCCCCCTTCCCACAAAGTTCACACACCCTCTTCTCCCGAGAGAGCCAGAACCTATTAAATCCCTCCATGCACCCACATCTCATTTTCGCTATAAGCTTCTAATTTCCTTTCTCTCCTTTCTCACATAAATTTTGCGCTCTTGCCCTTGGCATAATCCACACATAGTTCCCGTAAAAACTTGACTCTCTTATTCTCTTTTCTCCTTCTGTCTTCTCTCTTTCCATGCCTTTTTTCTTAACCAGCTCATATACCTTCCTTCCTCCCTCGTGCATCCTTCTCACTTCATTCACCTGCAGTCAATTCGTTCTAAAGTACCTTTCCCTCTAAACCTTCATCTTCCCACCCCCTCTCCTGTTCTTCTTTTCCCATCAAGACTCTGAAACCGGCCTACTTCCCCCCTCTTTCAAAAATTTCTGCTCATATTCACACGCCTGACTCCCCGCTAGAATCCCTACACTCGTTCTCCCCGTCTCCCTTCTGTCAATATAATTAGGCTTGTTCCTTGCCAACCCCAGGGTCCACTTTACATACCTCTCCTGCGTTTTATTTACCTCTTCACTTTTCTTCCACCCCCACACCTCTACTGTCTGCTCCCAATCTTCCTGCGTCTCAACAGGCTTCTCCTGTCCCTGGCCGGAAACCCTAAAGTTTGGGACTCAGGAATATACACGACTAGGAGGTGCCTAGTGCCTCCTAATGTGTCCCCTTCCTGAAGCTTTTCGCGCCTGACAATTCGCCAGGACGCTGTCTTCAGTGAGGTGTTGAATCCCTCCAACCGACGGAGCACCTCAGACGGGTCATCCGGTTTGCCCGGGAACCACGCTGTAGACCTCACGATCTGCTGGAGCAACTCAACCCCATCCACGTTAAGGGTGCACCTTCCCACGACTCGGTCTCGACCACTGCTTTGATTAGCCAAGCTTTAGCCGCTATGTCGGCTGCCACAAATACGAAAACCCCTCCTCTGCAGAAGGAGGTCACCAATCTTGGCCATTGATCTGGGGACACTTTTCCAAGCGCCCTCCACGTAGCCTCTTTGAAGATCTCGAACTGCTTTGCAGTGAGCAACGAGTCCGGACAGTTGGTGTCGGCCACCACCACCGTCAGGGGGTTGGTCCTCTGAAGGGCCGTCAGCCCAGATCCCGACCACTCTCTGTTTCTCGGCTGCTGTGCCACCTTGTGCCTCTGCACAGGCTTAGTTACCTCCGGTGGGGTGCCCTCTGAGCGTCTACCTCTCTTCTGGGCCTCAATGCTGGATGTCGGCCCTATAGCTGCAGGTTTTACAGCTCCCGCAGATGCTTTCATAGCCTGCTGCGCATTCCTTCTCAGTCTCCTTTTCAGGGAACCGATGATGCCTTTTTCTTATTGGGGAAATGATTGGCCTTTCCTAATACCATAGCCTCGTTCGAAAGGACCGTTAATCCCTCAGTTCACAAGGGAGCTGGGGGCACAGCCCTCATCTGAACTTAGCTTGCCGGAGAGACAGATAGGGAGGAAAAGGTTATTTTAGATCCGTTAAGACACCTTCGCAACCCCTAGGTGCCAAAGTACCATGAGCACGATCGCTCTACACCCACGGCTTAGACGGGTGGTTACATTGAGTGAGACACTTAATTTTAAAATATCCAGCTGCAGACCACCATAACAAACGGAGGGCTGTTTCTTGATCGCTATGCGGGCCGCAGGTCATTCCTGTCCCGATTAAAAACTGTAAATTGGTCCGGGAGGGACCTCGACCCAGGCATCTAGAAGGCCCGTGTTAGCTCGGCAGAGCCCGTTTATAGGGATTCTTTTTCTTTCACCCGGCAGAGCCCGTTTATAGGGATCCTTTCATTCATATCCATACACATGCAAGTCGAGGTCCTTTTGACCCCCATGTCCCACACGCTTAAGCTTCCGCACCAACTCAAACTGCTGCCAATTCATAATCATATCTCGGGAACCCGTGAAGATGTTTTTCAATTAATAAAATACGCATAATAAACTAGGGCCTCAAATGTTTTAAATTTCAGAATACATATATAAAACGCTATGTAAAATTCAATTTAAAACGCTTCGAATTCCTAACATGTCAAATAAAAATATTGCACTTTTAATAAAACAGATGACTAAATAATTCAATTTTTTACCAACAAGATACATTTTCAACCCAGAAGATTAACTCTCTATCAAAAAATATTAATTAAAAAACTACTGTTGGCAAAAAATGGAAACTATGTAAATATACATTTTTAACAAGAAATTCAATTTTAAACCATAAAGTTGAATTCTCTACGCAAAAAGAACAAATTTCAACAGAACCGTTCAATATTCAACCTAAAAACAATGATATTTGAAATAAATTATAGATTTATAAAAAAAAAAGATTAAATTTTGATCCTGATAGTTGAACCATGAACTGAAGAAAACAAATTTGAAACCAAAAATACAATTGTTAAATTTCCAAATAAAAGAATTACTTAGCAACAAAATAGTTGACTTGTTAAATTCAAAATAAAATAATTGAATTTTCATTTGGAATTTTTTAATTAATTTTCAGCAAAGTAGTTGCATCTTCAAGCAAAGAAATTAATTTCGAACGAAAAATCTAATTGTTGATATTTCACCAGAATGTAAGTGGTTCCACTCCTATGTTGCTCTACTACTTTGGTTCACTAATTTCATATAACTTTTTCAGATTCATACACGCGAAATGTCTTGGGTAACAATACAATTCATAATCATTGAATTAATTATTAGTAAATAAATAATTAGTATTTACAATCTGCGTGCGGCAGGTCGACGTGCAATATTGTGTGTCGAGTTGCAGCGTAACTGTTTCGTTCACGAGGTCCGCTCGGGGTAGCAGGTGAATTGTTTTGGGGTTTTGTGTGTTTCAAAGTGTTTTGTGCCTTCGTCACTCACTTTTGATATTCATTTTGGCAAACGACAAAGAAACAATTCCAATTGCATGATTCTTTAAAAAATTGAACAGAAGGGTAATGGGTACTCGGGTACTCGGGTGTGTAATAACGTGGATAAAATTGGGTGTGCGCACAAGGGTTCAGAAGAAGTTGTCTTCTCCCCATGTTAATAATAATCAATGAGAAACTTCACGATTTTTGGGACACGCATTAGTATTAATAATCTACTTTTTCTCAAAAAATTAGGTGCAGACCCAGAGGCGTTTCCATGTGTGCCTCCACACAGCATCACAGTGTATATGTCAGATGGCTCTCAATATGGAGCACTTCTTGAATCGAACTTAAATGACGAAGGACCACCCCCTTGGATGGAAGGTGATGGAGACCTTGGAGATCATTACGCTTATTTACATTTATCAGACAACTATCGTTTTACTCCACGTACCCCACTCAACTATCTCATGATCCAGCATCCCGAACCTAATCCTTACGAACATGGTCCAGTCCAGGCTTACATGCGTATAGGAGAGAACGACTTTTATACAGATGGAAATTTTGCAAATTTCCATGTTGGAATGACTAATTTTGATCGGAGCAGTCGCATTTTTGTGAATATGCCGGGTGGACCTATATTTACTGCAAAGCTATTTAAACGACAAAAAACACCGGAAATGATCATGCGTGAATGCACGAGTTCTCCTGAATATCAATCGGGTACATATGAAATGAGCTTGGGTTCAAATGAGTGGTTGCAGTACCAAAGAGTCAAATTTGGAAACAAACCAGAAATGACTGGGAAACAGTTGTATTCTTTCCAAAAATACCATGTATCAATGGCGGATTCAAGAAAAAAAAGGCCTAGTAAGCATCTTTTTTGAAGGGCCCATATTTTACCAAGAATCAAAAGAGGAGGCCCTGTGGCCCTTCTGCTGGGAGGCCCAGTCAGCAATGTCTCTTTTTCTGCCCGTTAAATCCGCCAATCCCAGGTATCAAGTTAATACGGCAAATGCATCAAAAGGATGCAACGTTTTGATATCTATATTCGTAATCAACTTGATTCAAATTTTGAGATCAATTATCTGTCAATAAATTTTAACTACTCAACACATTGTGAAATTATTTAAACCTTCGACCTAAATGATGAACAATAAAAACCTTTTGAAATTGAATTGTTAATCAAATTTTGAAAGAAAAAATTCGTTTACTTAGCTCCGTTTGGTTATTGAGATTGTGACTGTTTTGTTTGCGAATGTCAGTAAATCTCGATGCAGGATCGATTATCGACTTGCAGGACTTGAATTTGGCAGCAGGGATTGTTTTTCAAAAATCGTCAATCGCAGGGCGTTCAGAACTGAAATTGTGTTACCTTGACAATCTTTCAATGATCTTGTTATTCTAAGAAGTGATCCTAGTAGTGCAGGTGCTCAAAATTCATCGTGTCTCACGAAGTTGCGTTCAGAAATGATGTAGGAGATACATTGGACCGACGAGGTTGTCTAAAATTTTAGTTGTTAACACAACTTCTCCGAGCAAGATGTATTTTGAACACCTGAACTATTATTAACGCCATCAATCACTTTATTATTTGAATAATTATTTTTTGGCTCTAAATAAATCTCTGTGTTCAGAATAACATTTAAGGTATATTCTCACTGCGACGACAATGACATCCTTACAGGAGAACAAAAAGGATGTTGTAAAAACTCGCGAGGTAATAAAGTTCTAGTCACCATAGAGGCTGCTGTCATGATGCAAGCTCGTAAACACCAATGAAACGTGCACATGGCGTACATTGAGTACAAGAAAGCGTTTCCCTTCGTACCACATGACTATTTGCTTGAAGTTTTAAAAGTATACCAAATTTGCCCAGGCATCATTGACTTCCTAAGTCGTGCGATGATGCTTTGGGGTACAAGAATCAAGTATTTTGATCATGGACAACCAAGGATATCTAGATCAATACGCATTACGACCGGTATATTTCAAGGAGACTTCTTCAGTGCATTATGGTTCTGTTTAGCGTTGAACCCACTCAGCAAAGCATTAAATAACATGTCTCATGGGCTCCGAGTACCTGATAACGTGGATGGTCATCAATTGACCCAACCTGTATACATAGATGACCTGAAGCTATACGCTAGTTCGGACACGAAACTGCAGTAAGTGATCGATGTCACAAAGCGGTTTCCCAATGATATCCACATGGAGTTCGGACTGGATAAATGCAGAACAGTGCATTTAACCAGAGGAAAATTAGGGACCGCAGAACAAGAGAATGATTTCGAGAATGACATTGAGGCAATGGCTGAGGGCGAGTAGTATAAATACCTGGGTATTCTCAAATCCAAGGGTATTCAGCATAGGATAGTTGAGAAAAGCCTAACAACTGCCTTCACTGCAAGACTCAGATTGTGTCTGGAGAATTCTCTTAACTCGACAAACAATATCAGGGCAATCAACACCTATGCCATCCCTGTTCTCACGTACTCCTTTGGGCTCATCAAATGGTCGAACACTGACCTCGAACGATTAACAGAATCATCCGCGTAGAAATGACGAAGCACCGAATGCACTACAGTAATTCGGCGATTGAAAGGGTAGTTCTACCACGACATAGAGGGGTAGGGGCAATGTAGATGTCAGGAAACTGTGTGAGTCACAAGTTATACAGTTGCGAGACTATTTAACAGCAAGCGAGATGTTATGCTTTACAACAAGATCTGTAAAGCGGATCTTGACTACACGCCCTTGAATTTATCCTCAGAGGAGGCCTTGAATATCAGGACAGAAACCATAGAGAAATTAGAAACGCAATGGAGACAGAAAGCCTTCCACGGCGAACACCCAAAACACTAGATCGGAATGAAGTGGATAGTAAGACATCCAATATTTGGCTTAAAAAGGGCTTCCTGTATCCAGAAACGGAAGGATTCGTCATTGCGATTTAGGACCGGGTTTTCAACACCAGAAATTATTGCAAACACGTGTTACGTCAAGACGTGGTTGACCGGTGCCGATTGTGTGGAGATACCAACGAATCCATCGAGCACATTATTGATGGTTGTTGCGTAATGGCTCATAGAGAATATACGCACAGGCATGATGATATGGCGGGCATCATACATCAACAACTTGCCCTAAACCTAAGACTCTTGACAGAATGGATGCCTTTCTATAGATACATTCCAATGCCCGTTCTAGGAAACGAAGATTACATCTTATATTGGGATGTTACCATTCAGACTGATCATTACAACCGAGCCAATCGACCCGAAATCGGGATGCGAGAAAAAAAGGTGAAAGAGTCTACATCATCGACATTGCTTGTCCACTTAACCGAAATTTGCATGAAATCTATACAACCAAGAGTCAAAACTATAGCGAGCTAAACCATGAAATGAAGACAATATGGTGGAATGTGAAACATGCATCTATTCATCTAATTGTGATTTCGGCTACAGGCAGTGTGCACGCAAAATACACTGAACATCTTGAACATATAGGTGTCAGTAGGGTACTGGCAGCAGCTCAAAAGGCAGTTTTATTGAACACCTATCGCATCGCATCGCTGTGTATGAATAACAGCCGTAAAATACGAACTTCAGATAAACCCTTTTCCCTAGCTGCTCGTGGGTACAACAATGACAGCACCAAACATAGTTGTATTAAGTGCGGTTCAAAACAATCGAACGCGTAGGGCTCCCCACAATGGGTTGGACAATGTGACAGGGTAAAATTTACCTGTCACATGTTGAAAGATTCGACATAACCTCTCACCGGCACCGGATGAAATAGTCATCCTCTCCTTTCGCTTGGGAGTTCGGAACGGGAATCACTCCACAGGGGCACTCTCGACACGACACTGATTCATATTTTCTTATGCGTTTCCTTTTTTTTTTGTTTTCTTTTATATATGTTTGTTCGGCGTATCGAGAACATCGGACAAGAGCGTGATTGACAGCCGAATACTAACAACAACAATATGGATATCGGAATCTACCGGTTAGTCATACTCATAAGAGAGAAAGAGAGGAAGAAGCGCGGCAATTGACTGTCCTTTTCTGGCTCACCGGTACAACGATCATGGCAAGACAGAAAGAGAGGGAGGTAACACTCAAGCAACCTACCTTTTTGGCCCACCGATCCAGCGGCACGATGAAACCGAGGGAGAAAGAAAGAACGCGCATGCGGCCGTCCTTTTTCTGGCCCATCGATTCAGAAATTTTCGTGAGGAAGTAGAATTAGAGGTATCGAATGCCAACCACCCTTCTATCTGCTGTTCGACAAGAAAGGCACCACCATTGCGTCCCTTCTATCGTTCCAAAAGTCCATACCGGAAGCCCCGGAAATGGCAGAGGGCGCATAAATCGTTGGGTCAAACAATCCAGGACAACAAGGAAAATCTTCTTGTTACTGTCCATATTTGAGGATTCTGAGTGGAAATTGTAAATTAAGTAAAAGAATTCCACTCAGAATCGTAAAGAATTAGCATTAACAAAGTTCTCTCTTGTTTTGGCGGTAGAATCCCGTTACCCCTTCCAGCAAGATGGCGGCCGTGGTTGACCCAGGATGGCTGCGATTGGCGGATGGCTTTGGGACATAGGGATACGACGCTCCTATTGGACAACACGAACCGACGCGCCAAGCGAACCTGCGAAGTCTACGTTGCGCGTCGCATCATTTTCACTCCGAACTCTCGACAGTAAACCACGTTAAGAAAGAAATACGTCGAAATATATATATATATATGTGTATATATATATATAATTAAAAACAAAGTTAAACAACCACCGCAGGGTACCACTAAGAGCAACTGCCATCTTGAAAAAATGTCAATGGCCCCCAGTAGAACCGCGGTAAAATACACCTATGGCCACGTCTCACATCCGTGAGATGGGTGGTCACAGGGCACGACGAAATCACAACGACAGGCCGGCGAAACCCTCGTGTGTCTTGAGGACACGAAGCGACCCAAGGATGACAGCTTTCTGCATCCATCTCGCAAGAGCCTTGGCATATTTTTGGCACGCGGGTATGGCTTTAAGGTTACGAACCAGCGATAATTTCACACCTCCGAGAGCACCTATCACAAGAACAATCACTCGTACCGAATATTTTGGGTACAGTCGAAGCAGCTCTCTTTTAAGGTCTTGATATCTCTCCTCTTTTTCTTTCTCCTTTGCAGTGATGTTGTATTCGGATGGAGCCGAGAATTCGATCACGAATATAGTTCGTTTCTCGAAGTCTTGGAGAACAATGTCAGGCCTCGAGTGCGCAACGGAGACTGCTGCCCGAAAATCGTAGTTCCAGAAAATCTGGCACTTCTCGTTTCGGACAATTGACTCTATATCCCTTGGAGCGTTCGGCAGGGCAGGGTCGCGACCAACACCGTAAGAGCGACAAAGGTGGTAATAAAGTACTCTTAGGGCCGCATTATGTCTATAGATATACGTTGTTCCTGCGTGGGTCGGACACCCCGATAGTATATGTTCTAGGTACTCAGCGTGTGCATGACACGCTCTGCACCTATCACTGGGAACTTCTTGACATAAAATGCGGGCGCGGTATGCTAAGGTGGAGATTACACCGTCCTGGCATGCGAAAATAAAGCCCTCTGTACCTGAATTGAGCCCTGATGATTTGAGGAAAGCAAAAGTTTGCTCCTTCGACAAGGACTGTTTTTCTACATTTCTGTGAAAGTTTCCGTGCATTTGCTTGTCGAGTAGCTCTTGGTGAAATTTTCCAACCTCTGCTTTCTTTACTTCGGCTTTTAGACGTGAAGCATCTAGATGGAGTAATGCACTTTCCTCACTTCTGATGTTAAAATTCAGGCCAAGGGTCTCGGCAGCTTGCTCCGCGGCTTTGTAAAGGAACGCCCCTTCGCCAATCATCTCGTGGTTTCTGACCATCTTTAGGAGAGGATCTCTGCCATTCGCAACGATGTAAGCTGTACTCAAAACAATTCGGTTATGAAGACACTGGAGATTCAGAAGTCCGCGTCCGCCTTGCTGGCGTGAAATGTATAATCGCGGAACTGACGAATTGATATGCAAGCTTTTATGCATATGCATGATCTTACGCGTGGTGACATCAAGGGCCTTAAGCTCGTTCTTCGTCCATTGAACCACCCCAAACGAGTAGAGTAGAACCGGGACGGCAAGCATGTTAGTCGCAGATACCTTGTTCAACGCCGACAGATTGGAAGACCAAATCTGTCGAAGAAGATGCTTGTATCTGCTTCGGAGAGACTCCTTCACTGATGTTACGTCCTGAATGCGGCTTTGAGGCACGCCCAGGTATGTATAGGTCTCTCCAGTGTTAAGATGTCTAATAACACTTATATCCACAAGCTCAGGGTCCTTGGGAACGCCAGTAATCTTTCCTTTCTTCAAATGAATTTTGGCACACTTTTCCAAACCAAAGTCCATCCCAATCTCTCCTGTGTAGTTCTTGACGATATTTATAGCAGTTTGAAGTTTGCTTTTACCAGCGGCATAGATCTTCAGGTCATCCATATAAAATACATGAGTGACCTTATGCTCACGCTGATTAGTGTCGCCACAGAGGTATCCAGGAGAATTTCGTAGTGCAAGAGATAGAGGCAAAAGTGTGATGCAAAAAAGCAAAGGGCTCATACTATCCCCTTGAAAGACGCCCCTCTGGAAGGTGACGTTGTTCGTCGTCAGACGATAATTCCTAGATGAGATGGTAAATCTAGTTTTCCAAAGAGGCATCAATCTCTCTATGCATCTCACTATGTGTGGATGTACCTTCAAGCTTTCCAACAGACAGATGACAAGTCTATGAGAGATTAAATCGAAAGCTTTCCGGTAGTCAATCCAGGCCATTGACAGGACGCGCGGACGGACTGTACCGTCTTTACAGACACACCTGTCACTCAGCAAGTTCTCTCGACAGCCTGCTACACCTTTTTTCGAGCCACGTTGTTCGTACATCTCTCGCCATACAGGCTCAATTCGTCGAACAATCCTGTTGTTTAGGATAGCTGTAAAAATCTTATACAGTGTGTTCAAACAAGTTATTGGCCTGTAATTCTCTGGTTTGGACAAGTCGCCTTTTTTCGGTAGGAGTATAGTGCGTCCTAACACTAGCCACTGCGGAATGGGCATCTCCGACTTTAAATATGAGGTGAATATGCGGGCCAAATGTTGGTGTGTAGAAGTAAACTTCTTCCACCAAAAGTTCTTGATACAATCTGGTCCAGCACCGGAAAAGTTCTTCGTGCCTCTAAGTGCTTTTTTCACCTCTTCGGCAGTGACTGATGGGCACTCCTCCTCAGATTTTATGAGGCTGTCGCAAAACTCCTTGAAGCGGATGATATTGTCAGTATCTTCCTTCAACTCTAGTGTTTTCGGGATCTTGTACACCTCTCTCCAAAAAGTCTCTACCTCCTTGGGCTTGGGTGGATTTTTTACAAAAACAGGGGGATCACTGAAGAGGCGCGATGGGTCAGCGAGAAACTGTTGATTCTCTCTGATCCATCTCTCCCTCTTCTGTATCCTCCTCCTTGCGTCAGATAACAGCCTTATTTTGTCAACAATATGTTGCTTGATTGTCAGCAGCTTTGACTTGTTTAGTGTGTGATTCAAGGTCCTTAGTTCTTGGGCGAACTTTCGAACCCTTTCCGTGAACGGTCTACCAGATGTTATGTAGTCAATCACACATTGAACACGGGACGCATTCTGTCTTGCCCATCCAATTTTCTTGTTCAGTTGATGCAAGCGTCTTCTTGTCTTTTGATCCATCGTCGGTTTGAGCCTTCGATTTGAATCAGCCAAAGCTCTCGCAGCACCATAAACTGAGCAATTGATGGTCCAGAGGTCGGACTCTTGCGAGATATCTCCACAAAGGGAGGCATCCATTTCAGCCAGATCTTGGGGCTTAAGAGGAACTTGCATGTTGATGTTCCTCCTTGTACTGAAATTGCCATCATCTTCAAGAAGGTGCCTACTTTCTGCGGTTGGTCTTAATGTCGTTTCATCTTCGTCTGCAGCTTGTTCAAGCAGCGGTTGAGGAAGCGCTCCGCGTACATATCCATTTTTGCGGAGGTAGTCGGCTTGATTTCGCAAAGACTGATGCGAAACGTGTTGAAGCTCTGGGTGTTTCTGGCACCACAGAGTATGCATACGCGCCATAAAGCCTCCACGAACAGGGATAATACTGGCATCGTAGCAGTCTAACACATCATTCTTAAGTTGATCCGTCCACTCAATGTGGGCGTTTCGCCGGTTCGTCGTTGTGTTTCCATCTAAATTATTTTCAGCACCCCGAACTCTAGGATGATCGGCATTGTTTGCCGATCCATTGTCGGGTGCTCTGCGCGTTCGATCGTTTTGAACCGCATCTACAACATTTTGGTGGTTTTTTGGTTTCATTGTTGTTCCCACGAGCAGCTAGGGAAAGGGTTCGTCCATCCTTGTAGAGCCCCGCGTGCAAGGATAAGGCTATTACTCTGAGACATCGCCCGATATCCCATATATATATATATATATATATATAAAGCGACATTTGGATAAAAATATAAGAAAAATGTCTGACCGAAAGAAGGGAACTATGCGAAGATTTAAATAGAATGGTGTAAGTGTGATTTTTATTTTCTGGCGGAGGGTTTTGGCGGATCATTGCTAGTGAAATTTGAGAAAAATTTGAGATACCGCCAAAACGCTCAGCCAGCTTCTCTAAGTGCTATGTAAAGTGTTTCTTGCCGTCGTACGCAATTTTGATTTCTCGGTTGATCTAGGTAGCTTAGTTTTTTTGTTCGTGTGATACTCCTTTCGGTGAGGTGAAAACCAAGAAGTTGAACTTCTCTGTTTTCACGCCACGTGCTTGTTCGGTCGCGAGTGCTCCGATTTGAAGTCAGGATTTTCGTGTTTGCCGGTAAATGCGTGAAATTTTAATGTAACTCGCTCGAGTCTTGTTTCGTGATCGGTGCTAGTTTATAAAGTTTCGAGATATTGGGAACCGATCACGAACTCGTTTTATCATGGTGGGATTGGGGAATTCGCGTGTTTCGAGAGTTTTAAAGTTGTGATAGCATTTTTAGGTTATGTTGAGACCACGTGGCCCGGTTTCATTTTCTAATTTTAGGTAGCGTCGAAGGGCCAAATGTTTCGAGATATTTTGGAAATTTTTTTTTGATTGATTACGTAAAATCGTCTTAACGTAGTTTGGATTACGGTAGGTCGAATGGTAGGAATTTAATGCTCAACTTAGGATGGTTCCAAAATGGCCCTGGAGAGGAAGGTTTTCTTTTAAGAATTAATATGTCGTTAAAATAAATTTCGAGATTTTATAACCTATAGTATGTAGTATTGGTTGTCGGTGATATTGAGTCTGTTGAAAAGAAGAAAAATGGCTGCGACTAATAAAGTGATGGTTAGTTTTCTGGTGAATCTGTGTTGATATGTAAAAAAGCTTTTTTTTCTCTTGGTTAGGAGAACCCTTTCCCTTGCATTAAGTTTCAATTTCAGGTAGAAGGATACAAACTTTAGCTAAGGATTTAAATTGTTAATCGAATAAAATTAACACTTATCGCAAAGATTTTGGAAAGTTTAGGTTAAATATGAAATAATTAAAGTTTTAGCCAGTTTTGATTCTCTCAGGCCTTATGCTAAGATAGTCACTTGAGCCTATCTTGCCTAGTTTCTTTTCTTCTCTTTTTTCAGCTTAGCTAGGCACTAGAATAAGGATTGAGTTGCGGTAGGCCAAAAACTTCCCCACCTTTTTTTAGTAAGGGTATTCGTAACGGGCTAGGAATATCTTTACAACAATGCCAACTACCCTAGAGTTGGGGGAGCCAATCAAGATGGAGTCAATGCGATTGACAGGCGGAATCTTGTTACTTTTAAGTGGACGGATCTACTCAATGACGGCCTGCTACGATACCAGTATGATCCCTAAACGAGAGAGTTACATGGCACGACTCCATGCTCTGTGGCGCGAGAAACACCCAGAGCTCTTGCACTTTTCGCATCAACGTCTGCGCAACCATGCCGAAAAAGAGGTTATGTGAGTGGAGCGCCTACTTTACCGCAGCCAGAACAAGCCGGGTATAAAGAAAGAGAGGCGACACTGAGACTAACCGCGAACAGGCATCCAATAGAGGAAGAACGATGCTTCAGGACCCGGAGGAACATCAACATGCAGGTTCCTCCCAAGCCCAAAGATCAGACTTTGGCAGGTGCAAGCCGTAAAATAACACCGAAGGTTGATCATAAGACCAAAAGACGAATGCATCAACTCAGCACAAATATAGGCTGGGCAAGACAGTACGCGTCCCGCATTCAGTGTGTGATTGACTACATAACATCTGGCGGATCCGTCATCACACAATCAACAAGTCAAATCTACTGAACATCAGGCAGCATATTTTTGATAGAATACGAGTACTATCTAAAGCTAGGAGTAGTCTAGAGCGGAGAGAGAGGTGGGTCAGAGAAAATCAACATTTTTTATCTGACCCATCTAAACTCTTCCAAGACCCTCCAATTATCGTCGACCATCCGCCCAAACCAGAGGAGGTCGAAACATTCTGGAGAGAAGTCTACGAAGTCCAACACCGACTTGAAGAAGGCTCAAAGAACATAAATAGCTTCAAGGAGCTGTGCAATGCCCTCATAACAACTGAGGAGGAATGTCATCCTATCGCTCTCGAGGAGGTGAAAAACGTATTAAGAGGCATGAAGAACTATTCCGCTCCTGGACTAGATGGCATCAAGACCTTCTGGTGGAAAAAGTTTTCTTCAAACCACCAGCATCTGGTCCGAATTTTCCCCTCATATCTAAAGTCGGAAGAGATTGGAATAGAGTTCGGGCTAGAGAAATGCGCCAAGGTTAATTTGAATAAAGGAAAACTTAACGGCATCCCCGAAGATCCTCAGCTCGTTGACAGAAGCGCAATACGACACCTTTGCGCTGGAGATACCTATACATACCTGGGCATGCCACAGAGCCGCATTCAGGACATGCTTGCCGTCCCAGTAGTACTCTATTCGTGTGGAGTAGTTTCATGGACGAAGGATGAGCTCAGATCCCTTGATATCAGGTCCCGAAAGGTTATGCACATGAACAAAAGCATGTACCTTAAGTCTTCTGTTCTACGACTTTACATCTCACGCCGTCAAGGTGGTCGTGGAATACTGAATCTTGAATGTCTCCACAACAGCATTATTCTAGGTATATCACATATAGACGGAAATGGACGAGACCCTCTTCTTAAAATGGCCAAGAAACACGGAGAAGTAGGCCGAGGGGCGTTTCTGTACAAAGCAGCGGAGGAGGCTGCTGAAACACCGGCCTTGACTTCAGTATCAGGGGTGAGCAAAATGCATCAAATCTTATCCATCTCGAGTACTCACTCCTGAAGGCCCCGATTAAGAAAGCACAGGAGGAAAACTTCCGCGAACAACTCCTCGACAAGAGGGGCATGATTTTGGCATGTCAAGATGGTGGAGTTTCAAGATCTACTGGAGTTTCTATTTCTTCACCACTCAACGTATCAGTGCTACGAAGCCTGACATTGTCCTCCAAGATCTGAAGAACAAGATCATTTATGTGATTGAATTCTCGGCACCAGCCGATGGTAATATCACGGCAAAGGAGGAAGAAAAACGGGCGAAATATCAAGCACTTCTTTTCGAGCTGAGCAGGCTGTACCGGGGCTACAAAGTCCATCTTGTGGTTCTCATAAACGGCTATCCTGAAGATATGAAAGCTTCACTTCTTAGCCAACTACACAAGATTCCGGCTTGCCATCGTCAGGCTCATTCCATCGCGAACCGGATGCAAAAGGCTGTTCTTCTTGGATCACTTCACCTGGTCGGCTAACACTGTTCCTCATAACATTCTACAAAGATTGGTAGCTCTAAAAAAGTATCCAGATGCGAAACCTTAATCCTGAACTGTCCCGTCTGCCGCGTAAGGTCATCTGCAGTTAGAGACCTGACTCCAAGGAACAGTGTTGCCCGATGTCATCTCGCGTAAATTTCTCGCTCTTGCTTACCTTCTAGGACAGAAGGAGCAGAAGCGGATGACGTACACGTTCCAGTTGCGTCGGAATTGGTTACTTTAAGGAATCATGATCGTAGCTTCCGGAGCCTACAACTTCTCACAGTAATATATATTTCAAAAGTATTAGGAGTTTAGGGAAAAATGGAAGTATGCGTTGGAACAGAAGCGAAAAAAACGAAGAGGATGTCCAACCCGCTTTGATAGAGGGGCGAATACCTACAGGAGCCCCTGCGTGTGCAAGGATCAACACTTGCTTTCCGAGCTCTGTACCGTACAATTAATCTCCTGCCATTGTAAACATCAAGTCTCTATTCAAATAAAATTACATCTTTATCTTGCACGCTCATAATTTGGTCTTTCCTTTTGGTAATTTGAAATTGAATTATAATATCATTGTTGATAAGACTTTCAGCACAACGTGAGATGAACTTTAGTTCCTGGCAGCAGGGACTCTGATTCCTTTCGGCGACGAAGTTCGACAGACGTCGTTGGGCTGTATTTCATATTCGAATTTCACGCGCGAATATACCAGGTCTCACAAAAGTCCTGGAAGGCTGAATATTTCCTTAGTTATAAATAATATTTTTCAGGAAGCTCAAGGTCATTTTGGAAGTATTTTTCAACGAGGAATTCAAAGGTGACCTTTAATTTGATATTGGCAATGCCCATCGATAGAGCAGGAAATTTTACGTTCAAATGTGTACGCAGGTCATACATAGGAACATTGTAAAATTGAAAGAGTGTTTCCAATAGAAAACAAAATTGACCTTGAAATGACCTTGAAGGTCATCGTGAAAGTCATGCTTAAGGTTACTACTGAATACGACTTGTTAAAGCTTGTAACTTTGCTCGTCACGAAAAAAATTTGAAACGCTTCTATTCCCAGAGTGATGCAGATCTTGCTTGAGTTTAAATAACCTTAGAGTGCCCTCCAAGGTCACAATGTACCTATGTATGATCTGACTACATATTTATACGTAAAATTTTCATCCTGAAAAATATCTCACCCGAGGAAATATTCAGCCGTCCTGGGACTTTTGTGCCACCCTGTATCTCCGTGGATTACAAGCCTTAGTTCGTGGCGCTTTTCTTTAAGTTTTTCTTGGAGGACTTAATCTATCACGCAACGCTTTTTCATATAATATGTTCGATTTGCGAAGCCATTTTAAGTGGAATTTAATCACCAGTTTGTAATTCAATTGGGTTATCATATCTACTATAGTAGTAACTATAAATGATGATAATGAGTAATCTTTTGAAAATACAAAATATACCGTTTATGAACGAATATTGCAGGTCAGCTTCAGATGTCAGACTCGTTGAAAGAATGGAAGAGGTGGTAAGTTATGAATAATGTAACTGCATTAAGTCTAAAGTCCATATGTATTGCTGACATACTTTATTCTCTTATTAATTTGTAGAGAAACTTTGTAGTCAACTGTTCAGACTGCTCAAAGAAAATATACCTTAACGATTGTACGCAGCACCTGTATTGTAGGGATTATGAATACTATGATGTAGCGTATTCAAAGAACAGGAATACTTTAAAACTGAAGTCTCTGTTGGAGGACGAAGACTATGCTGAAAATGATTCATATGCTGAAGAAACTATTGAACGTAAAACATTTTACTTTTTCACTTGTAAGAATTTCTATTTAGTTAACACCTATGTGTCAATCGATTCGCCTTGAATCAACACAACTCTTCCATTCTTGCATAAACTGTAAATTATGAGAATGAGAAAATTTTGACTATTGAAATCGATTTTGAAAATATATAAATTACTATGACTTTCCTACTCTTTAATTAAATGTATTAATATTGTAGGTCTATCGATTCGTCTCGAATCAACACATCTTTTCTGGTCTTGCATCAACTTTGAATTATATTTGAGGGGTCATACTGTGTGACAGCCTTTTTTTCAAAGGTTTTTTTTGAAATTTTTTGTAGCGAAATTAAGAAGCACCAAGTTCAATTCAAAATAGTAATTATAGTTAGGATGAAATAATACATCTTGGACATAAATATTTAATTATACATATAAGTATCACGATTGAATTATTAATAAAGTGATTTTTAGGAGAGAAAATGTTCTGTATTATGAGCGGGGGCTGCACTTTGCTGT
Organism: Andricus quercusramuli; assembly: GCA_932178445.1. NCBI lineage: Eukaryota > Metazoa > Arthropoda > Insecta > Hymenoptera > Cynipidae > Andricus > Andricus quercusramuli. The sequence goes on from CAKNXH010001313.1 coordinate 122,299, forward strand.
TCGTTAACCATGTGAAAAAACTGGGAAAAAAATTTCGACAACAGGAGAAAAAACTCATAACAGGGAGAAGAAACTCCAAACAGGCTGCTCTCCAGCGGGCAATTTCAGCAGCCGTCACGGCTTTTGAGTATGTTTTTTATTTGAGAATATTGGTATTTTTATATTATCATATTTTTATATTTATAAATCATTACAAGTTTTTACAAATTGCAATGACATTGTACATAAATGGGGCATGAAAACTTAAATTTATTTTAATTTTAACTTTAGTAGAACTTCATATCTTTCATTTCTTCACATTCTGCAGGAACGTGGTATGCATTTTTCGATGTAGGAAAGAAATGTGGTAGATAAACTGGAAGTCGAAATCGTTCTCGGGAAGGAAGGTACCCTCAATCTGCAGAGAAAAAGAAGCGCAAAGCGGATGACAAAGAAGAAATTGAGGAACTATATGAAACGTTAATTTCCTCAGTTAAACTTTGTCCTCCACTATATGATCAGAGTATTGACATCAAAAAAAGGTCCAGAGAAATAATTGGAAACTTATGGCAAGATGTCTCTGGAGAACTAAAGGGTGAAGTGTCTGCAGATGAAGCAAAAGCTAGACTTGCGGTCTTAAGGGTAACGTTCGAGAAACAGTGCAAGAAGCGTAAAAGTAGGAGCGGTTCAAAAGGCAATGTTGAGCCTAAGTGAACTCATATGAAATCAATGGAATTTTTTCATGACGTTAAAACTCGAAGCAGGTTATTGTTGATTATTTACGCATTAGCTTAATATTTTATATAATTCCAATTCTATGTAAAAGTACTATAAGTACTAGAAAGGATCTTAAATAACAAGAGGCTGAATAAATCGAAATATAGGTTTGCTATCATCAAACTTAAATTTTTTTTTTCGGCAGATTTATGTATAGGAGAATATTCTTATATTTGTATTGCCAGCAAGAGAGAGAGAGAGAGCGATTGTGCACTGCCGGTCAAAAGTTTCCGAACACCTCTTTTTTTATGGCTGACAAAGTTCTCGTAATTGCAATTATGTCATAGCTAAAAACTCTCTCTTCAGGGGGTTGGATTGCTCTCAAAATACTGCATGAAATGAAACCAGGATGAATCCAATTTGTCTTTTTTTTTAGTAGATATATTTTTTTTCCCAATATATTAGGAAAATAGTCCCGGCGCCTTTGACCAGGCCACCGGGCGCGTGTTCGAGTTGCGGATAGGGGGGTCCTCTACCGAGGGCTTCTGTTAAATACGGTTACACAACTCAATTAGCAGTCGCGGACAATCGTCCAGGGATGGCACTGAAGGAAAAATCCCCAAGTCAAAGCATAAACAACCGTGCCGAAGACTGAATGGCACCAGGATATGGTGTACCAAACGGTGTCTTTAGAATACCAGGTCGCTTCCTAGAGTATTCAGACCTTACCCCCGCATGCGGGGCTCTTCGGGGGTGGACTTTTACTTCCCTGGCTAGTCGTGGGAATCAACATGACGTCAGAACAGAACTTAAACCTAAGCATATGTGAGGAGTTGGGTGGTCCGTTGGACGTGGCGGAAGGTCTTCACTTCAGTCAGAAGGCAAATGCGAATCAAGGATTGATATTGGCGGAAAAATTCAATGATAACACCAGAGGTTCATCGCAGGATTGTAGGATGTGCTAACAAAGATGACGGAATTCTCCGGAACTACGAGAAATATGTTCATGCCAATCCGGCATGGAATTGACGCAGCGCACGAACTGGTGGAAAAAATTGATTCCAATGTGGATAACGCCAAATGTTATTTTACATTCGCATCAGCCGACGTGGAAACGGCGCTTGGAAAAGAGGTGACAGAAGTAAAGAAGAAGTTGAATAAGAAGAAAGAGACCAGCTAAAACTCTACCCAAACCGAAGAAGCTGTGTTAACTCCCACTCCCCATACTGGGAAGAGAGAGAGGGAGCCCACCCTGAGTCCAGTTGAGGCAGGCTTCTCCAGACCAATGCCGAAGAAGCCGAGGACGCGCACTACAACAGCAGCGTCCTCAACTCCGAAGAAGAAAGATGCAGGAGTGACAACATTTGCACCACCTACGAAGAGGAAGAAGCGGAAGAGGAGAGCCCGACCTGAGGCGGTTTTAATCAAGCCGGCCCAAGGTTCGAGCTACGCCGAGGTTTTGAAGCACCTCAAACAGAAGGTTAAATCGGACACCCTTGATATCAAAATCAGGGGTGTCCGCGAGACAAGGAAAGGAGAAGTCCTCATTGAGGTAGGCCCTGCGGCGAACGGCAGAGCAAAGCTGTCGTCTGCCGTCAGGGGGGCGGTTGGTGCAAGAAACTCCGTGCAAGAGTTCGTCCCATGCACGGAAGTCGAGGTCCTGGATTTGGACACGTCAACCGATGTGGAAAAGGTGATGAAGAGAACCTTTAGGGAAAACCTCAAGGCATATGTGGAGATGAATTAGAAGCTGGCGTCGCAAATCATCAGGACAGGACATCTTAAGGTTGGTTTGGATGTCCTGTAGGGTCCGGAAAAGACAGAGTCCGAACCAGACAAGAGCGTGCAGGAGATGTGGCAAAGAGGGCCATAGGGCTGCCGAGTGCGAAGGTACTTCGGAGTGCTATATCTGCGCCACAAAGGAAGGAAATCCCCGGACCGATCATCTGCTGGGGACGATGAGGTGTGCGTCATTCAGAGAGGCAGCCTTGTCGAAGGAGCCTCAAGAATGACGCAAACAGATGATGTAAGCGGTGGAACGTCAAGCAGGTGAAATAGCTGGAAGCCGAAGCACGGCTTATTGGCTTCACCCCCATGTCCTTGAAGTAATGCGAAAGCGGTTCCGAGGACATGGGTTGTCAGGCAGAGGAGGTGAGTTTAGTGGGTATTACCGTTTTTTAGGTGAAGTCCCACACTCAGTGCGTAAATAAATTGTCACCTCCTCATTTCAAAGTTATTTTTCTAGTTTGTAAATGTATGAAATATGTAACCATAAAGTTTTGATAAAAGTCTCTTAAACATATATTTATTGAATGTTTTATTTTTATTTGCCTACAGATAAGATGTTTTCACACTTTTCCAACTTCAAGTTCTTGCACCCTGATAGGAAATTATTTTTGGTTTATGTTCATAAGCTGCTACGATACTGTGCAAAAATAGCTTTAAGATGAGCAAAACATTAAAAAATATTGATTATTACGGAAGTTATTGAAAATTTGAGAAAACATTGAAATTTACACTATTTTTTCAATACCTACTTAAAAAAAAGATAAATTGGCTTCATCCTGGACTCATTTCATACAAGATTTTGAGAGAATTCTACCCTTCAAAAGGAAATTTTTAGCTTCGACATAATTAAAATTAAGAGATCTTCGTCAGTCATCAAAAAAGAGGTGTCCGCAAACTTTTGACCGGCAGTATTGCCAACGAGAGATAGTGATTGAACATAATAAGCTAATAGTTTGTATTTATGCAATATTGTATTTATGGTTCTGTATTGGTTAATCTCAACCTAAGACGTCTGAGGTTATAAACATAATTGCACATGTTTTCATTTCCATTCAGCTTAAAAAAACAATCTAGTTGTTCACACTTCGTGTTATGATAATAAATAAATTTTAATTTTAAAATTTTAAAGATTTTTCGGAATTTGCCTCGAACCAAGGATTATTCTCAGTTCTTGCATCAATTTTGAATTATGTTAATGAAAAAAGTTTACTATAAAAAACCGTCTCTTTAAATATTATGCATTACCATAGCTTCCTTACTTTTTAATAAAATGTATCAATATTCTAGGTCAATCGAACCCTCTTGGATCCATACAACTTTTCTATTCTCGCATCAACTTTAGATTATGAGATTGAAAAAATGTTTACTATAAAAATAGATTTTAAATATAATATAAATGGCTTTTTTGTTTTTATAATAAACAAAGAGATGGTTACAGATACGGAAATATGGACAGATAGAAAAGTTTAATAAACGAACGCGATTGTGTAAATTTTTTATCTTCATTGAAACAAGCAGAAGTTAATATTGTGAAGCAAGTAAATAGGCTACATCGCTTCTAATAAGATAACTGAAACAATTAAAAATTGTCAATAGAAAATACATATATTTTAAAGTATATGATAATGATTATTACTTATTACTGAGTAGCTAATTATAACTATTTCTAAATATGAAAAACATAAACCATTCAAAGCTCCATAATAACAAACTTTGAAATACTAAGAGTTTAAAAATGCTTGAATCGAGTTTAATAATTTAAAAACTTTTCTAGCCTTCTAAATATTTTCGTCAGAGTAAAACAAAGTCTACACAATAGGGTGGTACAAAATTTTTGTTGCTGAATTTTCATGTATAACGCCCGCAATTTGTTCGAATCCTCCAAAAAATAATTGCGTTCTTAAAAATAATATTTATAGGTTCCCCAAGCTCCATGAAGTTTAACACGTATTTCTCATAAGAAAAACAAACGTTTTTTTATATTTTATTCAGAGTCGTCATACATAAAATACTAATTTCTATTGCTAATTAGATGCTTCAATACACTTTTAAAACAATTTATTGTTGTTTCTAGCAATTTTCTCTTAGAGCAGAGCTAACTCGTGGGTGATTGTGAATTCTCTTTTGTTAAAGCTCCATCGGCTTTGACGACACATTCTCATTATTATTAAACAATAGGCAGTTTTTATTGTTTTTTTTTTACATTTTGTAGTTATTGCTAGGGTACGCTGCGTGCGTATACGATATTTTAAACAGTTTCAATGATATTTAGTTGAGTTTTGGCGATTTGTGTTTTAAAAAGTAATTGAATTTGGGAAAATCTTTTTTCCCTTTTTCATTTTTACTATTAAAAATATTCATCGGAGAAAAAAACTGCAAATATAAAAAGTTTCGTCTTGCCCTTTGATATATGACCAGGAGATACAAAAAGGGCATTTTGCAAACTGATTCTGCAAAAGCAAACAAATATTAATGATAGCAATTTCAGGACAAGGAGGAGTATTGACTTGCAGGTTCCTCCTAAGCTTCAAGGTCTGGCTGAAATAGATGCCTCCCTTCGTGAGGATATCCCGGAGGAGTCCGACCTCTGGAATATCAATTGTTCAGTTTATGGTGCTGCGGGAGCTTTGGCTAATTCAAATCGAAGGCTAAAACTACATAACATCTGGTAGACCGTTTAAGTAAAATGTTCGAATGTTCGCCCAAGAACTGAGGATCTACAATAACAAACTGAACAAGTCAAAGCTGCCGACAATCAAGCAGCCTATTTCTGAAAAACAAGAGTTTTATCTGACGCAAAGAGGAAAACACAGAAGAGGGAGAGATGGATTAGGGAGAATTAACAGTTTCTCGCTGACCCATCGCGCCTCTTTAATGATCACCCTGTTTCAGTCAAAAATCCACTCAAAACCAACGAGGTAGAGACTTTTTGGAGAGAGATATACGAGATCCCGAAAACAATAGAGGTAAGAGAAGATATTGATAATATCATCTGCTTCGAATAGTTTTGCGATAACCACATGACGTTTGAGGAGGAATGTCCAATCAATCACTGCTGGAGAGGTGAAAAAAGTAATTAGAGGCAGGAATAAATTTCCGCTGCAGGACCAAATTGTATCTAACACTTCCAGTGGAAGAAGATTACTTTTACACACACTGTAGGCCAATAACTTGTTTGAACACACTGAATAAGATCTTTACAATTGTCCTAAGCAACAGGATTGTTTGAAGCATTGATCCTGTGTGGCGAGAGATGTACGAACAACGTGACTCGAAAAAAGGTGTAGCAGGCTGTCGAGAGAACCTGCTAATTGACAGGTGCGTCTGTCAAGACGCTGCAGCCCATCAGCGCGTCCTGTCAATGTCCTGGATTGACTACCAGAAAGCTTTCGATTCAAGCTCTCATAGATTTATCATCTGTATGTTGGAAAGCTTGAAGGTGCACCCACACATAGTTAGATGCATAGAGAGATTGATGCCCCTTCGGAAAACTAGATTTACTATCTCATCTGGAAATTATCGTACGAAAACGAACGTCACCTTCCAGAGGGGCGTCTTTCAGGGCGATACCATGAGCCCTTTGCTTCTTTGGATCACACTTCTGCCTATATTTCTCGCACTACGAAATTCTTCTGGATACCTCTGTGGCGATACTAATCAGCGCGAGCATAAGGTCACTTATGTTGTTTTTTATGGCTGGCCAGAAGATCTATGCCTCTGGCAGAAGCAAACTTTAAACTGCTATAAATATCGTCAAGAATTACACAGGAGTGATTGGGATGGAATTTGGTTTGGACAAGTGTGCCAAAATTCATTTGAAGAAAGGAAAGATTACTGGCGTTCCGAAAGACCCTGAGCTTGTGGATATAAGTGTTATTAAACATCTTAACACTGGAGAGACCTATACATACCTGGGCGTGCCTCAAAGCCGCATTCGGGACGTAACATCAGTGAAGGAGTCTCTCCGAAGCAGATACAAGCATCTTCTTGGACAGATTTGGTCTTCCAATCTCTTGGCTTTGAACAAGGTATCTGCGACTAACATGCTTGCCTTCCCGGTTCTACTCTACTCATCTGGGGTCGTTCAATGGATGAAGAACGAGCTTGAGCCCTTGATGTCGCCACACGTGAAATCATTCATATGCATACAAGTTTTCATATCAATTTGTCAGTTCCGCGATTACACATTCCACGCCGTCAAGGTGAGCGCGGACTTCTGAATCTTCATTTTCTGCAAAACCGAATTGTTCTAAGTACAGCTTGAACCTTTGAGAATGGCAGAAATCCTCTCCTAAGGATGGTCAGGAACCACGAATTCATTATTGAATTCATTATTTAACTTTACCTTGGGGCGGTTTTTCGAGATTCTCTCTGTAAAATTTATTACTTTTTAAAGAATATTCCGTCCCTTTAATATGCCCGCAATTGTTATAATTTTTAATGGAAATTTTGGGAAGTTCAATAGCTTCCGAAAATGTTCGTTTTAAAATCTAGTTGAGTTCCCCGGCTGTATGGCCCGTGCGTCTGAGTGAGAAAGAGAGAAGGAAGGAGGGAGCGAGGAATAGCGGTGAAAGGTAGGAAGGAGCGCGCGTGTGTGAGAGAGAGACAGCAGCCGGCTAATTACAGACGATGTAAGTCTTAAAAATGCATTTGGTAATTAATTAATCAGTTCATAGCATAGAAAGCATTGAATAATTATTTCCATTGAAATATTCAAAAAATTTTAACATAATTTTTGTTCATTTGAAGTTAAATTTTTATAAATTAAATTTAATAATAAACTTTAAAACTATTTAAAAAATAAATAAAATGTATGTACTTGCGCTTATATAGGATATATTTGCTCACGCCAAATGGTGTTGTGAATTTTAAGGAAAAGCATTTATAACTTTGAAATTTATCTCCATGAAAAAACAGCCAGAGGAGTTACTTAATCAGATCCAAGCGCATGAAAAATAAAAAGAACTTTGTACAAAATCTCTGGAAAGAAAACTCTCATATTGTTAAATGCTCAGTTTATTCAGTTATCGTCCGGTCGTGCTCGACCATTCAGTACCCCTGGTGTATGCCGCTAATAGCTCAGTAGTTACAGTGCACACCGGTCTATCAGTGCGTTTGACTAACTTTGCACTAAACAAAGGGCCACGCGGCATTGTTACAAAAATATGCTTGTTGTAATCGAAATTAGCCATTTCAAGATGGAAATTGTCGAAAGGTTCAGTTGAAAAAAAGTTGTTTTTTCCTATACGTAGATAAGCTTTCTTCGGGCCATGAGTGAGAGCATTATGTTCCGGAACACGAAAGATCAAGTTGAGATGGTCAATTGTATCAAAACGATGGTTATTGTCGTAATGTATATAAACGTAATAGTTTTGAGGAGTGTGAGAATCTTGCATCCAGAAGGGTGCGTTTTCACCCTCCCTGAGTTTTGAGATAATTTTTCCATAGATAGATCCATCCTCTGTTTCCACTGTGACGCTGTCTCGAGGCATATTTGGAAACGGCTCTGCACCTGCTTTTAAGAAAATAATTTATATTTATGAAGTACTCGTACACTAGTGACTTGAAATTTTAACAATTTCGAACAATATCAGGTCAACAACGATTGCTCTGTGTGGATATTCATCAGGGTGGTCCTTAAAATTCCACTTTCATATTTTAGTCTGAGAATTATTATTTTTTTGGCAAAATAATTTTTCTGCAGATAAAAAAAGTGATTTGAAATTTTAAAGATTACTAATAGAGTTTGTAATTACAAAATGAACGTGAATTATGATATAAAAATCATGATGAAGGTCCTGCACGAGTTTTCATACTACATAATTCATATTCAATAAAAATGAACATAGGAATAAGTATAAGGTATAAATATATAAGATAAAAATATATATCATGATAAGGATATTTATAATAGGAGAAAATCCTCTTCAGGTGCATGTAGAAAAGGCCAATGGCTCAAGATGCTAAAATTGTGTATTACTTTTTCCACTGCAATGAACTTTATTAATTTTTGTCAGTATTTTCCTACTATATTTCTTGAACAACCTTAATTTAGGCTTTATTATCTAAATTCGTAGTATATAATTAAAGTTTTATCCATTTTCTTTCCAGCTGCACACAATTCTTTTGTCTAAACAACTGGAAGGTTTGGTAAGATAAGAGTGATGATGCCTTTTTTACATTCAAGTTCTTTTGCTCTTTTTAATTACGATGAAGTATGAACACTCAGTGAGGCAGAGGCTCTAATTGAGCACTGCCAGAACCGGATGCCTCTGCTGTTGGGCTGTGATGCAAACTCCCAGCATACGGTGCGAAGGAGCACAAATATCAATGACTGAAGGAGAGATTTAATCGAATGCCCAGCGGGCACTTAGCTTTAGATTCTGAATCAGGATGATACAACCAAATTCTAGATTAAAAACAGGAGTGAGGTTCTTGATTTGACTTCATGATCGGATGAAATGAGAATCAAAGTAGTGGGCTGGAGGGTTTCCGATGAGAAGTCTCTTTCGGGACACAAATATATCTTGTTCCGTTTAACCCTAGGAAAACCGGTGGTTTCAAACGTCAGAAACCCCAGCAATACACTTTGGGACTCTCATAAAGAGAAATATAAGGAAGGCTTGTGGAATTTTCCATAATCTATGATACCATAGATGAGTTAAAGCACGATGCGGATTTTTGCCGAAGGACTTTTATTATAATACATCATATGACAATAATAGCCCTACAAGCACAATCAAGTCTAGGAAAGGAACAGAATGATAGAACACCCACCTGGAGAAACTTCGTGAAGAGACAAGAGAGTTCTGCAACAGGGCAAACAGAATGATATTGCCTTCAGGCGAAGACATCAATAAGACGGCGTGAAAAGGAAAATGCAGTATAAGTTATGGAAAATAGCGGAAGGGGAAAGAAGTAAGGAAAAAAGAACGTGGGGTAAATATGGCAGAATATAGATAGAAGGTATATGGTGATAATGGGACTAAGAAAGGGAAGAGTCAGTAAGAAATGAGGTCCAGGGAAACTAGGAGAGAAAGGAATGGGAGATAGGAAAATAAGAAATAGTAAGAAAGAAAAAGAGACGAGAAACGAAAGTAGGAAACAATGGAGGAGATGTTACCGGAATATAGCAGGATTGGGGAGAAAGGATAGGGACTTCATGAGCAATTTGGCGCAATGTGATGTCGTAGTAATGACGGAGATGTGGCTAGATGAGAAAGGATGGGAAAGAGTAAGGGGAAGGTGACCAAAAGGTTAGAAATCGCAAGTTCAAAATGCAATGAGGAAGAATAAAAAAGCTAGAGCAATGGTAGGAATGGTGATATGAGTAAGGAACGCATGTATATCAGGGAAGGATAAGAAAGAAAGGAACGAACAAAAAGAAGTATTAATACTAGAACAGGTAAAGATGGGAAAAGAGAGGTGGAAGATAGTGTGGGTTTATGGTAATCGGCAGGAGAATTTGAAGGAGATGAAAGGAATGATGGAAGAAAATAAAGAAGAAATGAGGCTTATAATAGGGGGGGAGTTTAATGCGAGAACAGGAGATAGAAGAGGGACGGAAAGGGGACCGAGAGAGAAAGAAACCCCAAAGAAAAGATACTGAACAGGGACGGAAGGGAATTGTTGAGAAGCTTGGAGCAGTTGGGATGGTTCATCTTAAACGGAAATGTAGAGTGATATGATAAAAGGGGAACATGCACGCTCAGGAGGAGAAAGGGAATTGGTAATTGATTATGTGATAGTAGATGACGAGGTAAGAAAGAAGGTCAAGTAACTAGGGATAGGGGATTATATAGATTTGGATCACTTGCCCATAATATTGACATTAGAGGGAAAAAAAGTAATAACAATATGGATAAAAAAACCAAAAGAGCAGGAAAAGAGGATTGGTCAATGAGGAATGTAAAGAGAAAACAGAGGATGTCGGGAAGGAGTTAAGAAAATGCAGAAAAGAGAAAAGTAGTGGAGAAGGATATAAGAGAAGCAAGAAGAAGTATACTTATTTATATGATCAAGAGAAAGAGGAGGGGAATAAAAGGTTTGAGGAAGAGGCGGAGAAGGCTAGAGCGGAAGAAGAGGTTTGAAGATGGTAAATAGAGAGAAAAAAAGAAGAAGATTGAAAGAGGATATTAAAGTGGTAGAATGGAAAAAATATTTTATGGATTTGCTAGTGGCGGTAGAGAGTAAAGTTAGGAGAGGAGGAAAACATAACAGGGAAACAGATGAGGAGGAGGACATTACATGGGAGGAAATATTCAAGGTATTCGGGATAATGAAAGATAAAAAGGCCCCTGATATGGTTGAGATTTCAAATAAAGTCGGAAATATGGAGCGAAAGAACTGAAGAAATGGGCATGAGTAAGGTGCAATAAAGTGTAGAGAGGAGAGGGGTGGCCAGGGTTATGGAAGGAAGGAATAGAAGTATCCATAGGGAAGAAAGACAAAGGGAAAGAGGTTCAAGACTATAGAGGAGTGACACTAACACCAAGATTGTGTAAAGTATATGTGAATGTTTTATCGGAGAGGTCAAAAAAAGAGGTCGTTAAAAAAAAGATGGAAGCACCAAATCAGACAAGGTTTAGAAGAGGAAGGTGGTGATAAATGACATATATGTGCTGAATTATCTAGTAAATAAGAGGATTACAAGAGAGAAAGGGCAATGGTAGCAAGGTTCGTGTACCTAAAGGCGGCGTTTAACTCATTGGATCGAAGCGAGATAGAAAAAGTTATGGTAAAAAAGGTGATATGAGAGGGATTAATAAAGAGGGTATCGGAAATTTTTAGAGCGACAAAAAGCAGGGTAAATTCACAAGCGGACGATATCATGTTGATGGCAGAGGATGAAGAAGGGATGGCGGGCTTAATTACAGGATTAGAGAAATACTTAGATGGGAAAGAGTTGAATATAAATGTGTAGAAGATGAAGATAATGATGTTTAGAAGAGGAGAGGGAAGAAAGAAAGAATGGACGAGGAGATGGAAGGGAATATAGTTAGAATAAGTAAAAGAGTTCAAATATTTGGGATATACCTTGCAAACAAATGGAGATCATAGAGCTCATGTGATAGAAAGGATAATAAAGTGGAAGGAGTAATGAGACAGATATGGGGAATAGGAAAAAGGTTACAAAAAAATTGAAGAAGAATGTGATTATTTGATACGTTGGTATGGCCGGGATAAACGGTGAGAGAAGAAGCGCAAATGGATAAATTAAGTTCTAGAGCGGAAAAGGGGGCATGGAAATACGAGACAATGCTAAGAGAGGGAAAGGGAGGGGAGCTAGCAAGGGAGTGTTTGATGGAGGTAGTGAAAAGAAGAAAAGGAGGGCGATAGAATTAACGAGATGGGAAGATGAAAAGAGGGTATTCTTTATTGCTAGAGATATAGAAGGCGGGACTGGTGTAAACTATGAAGCATCGGAAAAAAGGGAAAGACAAATAAAAGAAAGATCTGGGATGATTGATGAAACAAAATATAATAAATTGTAGAAGATGAAAAAAGGAGGAAATACCAAACTATTTAAAAAAGGGATGGGGAGATAGAAGATGGACCAAAATAGCAAGATTTAGATTCGGCAATGAGGTAAGGAAAGAGATGTATTGGGAAAAGAAAGAGAACAGGAAGTGCAGAATTTGTGAATGGGAAGAGGAAACATGGGAGCCTGTTTGGGAGGAGAGCAATGGAAGATAAAGGAAGCTGGCAAGAGAATGTGGTAAAGATTGCAGGGGTACAACAGGAATGAAGGAAAAAGGAAACGGAAGTCGTCCAGATTAGAAACGTAAGAATTTGTAAGTAATGGTTATGCAACAGCATAAGTGAATTAAGATGCGGTTGCGCTCTCGCTCCCTCTCACTTGCACTCTCGCATTCGATCGCTCGCTCACTCGTCGGATAACACGTCCCAAATCGTGCTATCGTGAAAAATAGAAATAAGAATCTAGATATAAGATTTTATGTAAATAGGTGTAAATAAATGTATTCATTAAGGATAAGATAATATAAAGTATGTAGGCGGAAGTATTGTATGAAATGGATGTCATGTAAACGCTGTGGGGAAAATACAAAGTTCGAGCGCGAAGCGCGAAGTGAATACGTTATCGAACGCGAAGCGCGAGAAGGAACAGTCGCGCGCCCTAGGCGCGCTCAAACTTTCAAGCGCAGCTCACTTCGGAAACGGAAAAAGCTACAGCATTTTATCCACAGAAAAAATGCGAAATCAATTTCCCATAAAATGTGTATTTTTTTTAAGATAGAATTCGAAACTTGTTTCAAAGGTCTTCAAGGGCCAACGATTCAGATTTTTTTTTTCTAGATCACAACCAATTTTTGCTAGTTCAAAAAATTATTTTATACTTACCAATCTGCCCGCTTTGCATTGACGACCCTGCTGAAGCGAGGTTGCGTGGTGGTCGTGGCGTACGTGCATCTGTCAAATATAACATAGGGATTCTTATTTAAGGACTTTTTAACGAATCTCAAAAATTTGCTATTGGACCAAACTAAAGATAGCTCAAATGTAATCCGAAAGTTAGGTACAATTAACGAATGTACCAAATTCCGATGAAGTACATATATTTTTTATATATTTTGAGAATCTAGACACCCTGAATTATGTATTTTTCGAGTAACTATGATGTTATTTTGACACCGTATTGTCAATTGACATGGTTGAAAATACAGGATTTTCGCTCATGCATACACAACCATATCTTGAAATAGACAATAAATCAATTTCTAATATAAAAAAATTTTTGAAAACAAAGTTCGTTTCTCGAAATTTTTTATCGACATTTATTATTCACGGCCAGCAGAGCATCATTGAAGTTATCAAAAGTTAACGGTAAATTAACATAAAAATCTCAAATTCCACAAATTTTCACAAATATTATTTTTAATTTCTATAAATTTGAGAAATTATAGCCTGAGCTACTGCGTGTGTGCCCAGCAGAACTGTTATTGAGAGGTAGCAGTAATTTACTACACATTTCCATAAATTTCCGTAAATGCCTATATATTCCCATAGGTTTCCAAAAATGTCTATATATTATGATAAAATTTGACAAATTTCAATAAATTCCTGCGAATTTGATAAACTCCAATAAATGCCCACAAGTTTCGTAAATATTTATAAATTTCCAAAATTTATAGACATTAGTTTTTTGTGGAAGAAAGGTATTTTCGGGTTTACTTTGAAAACGTAAAAATCTACAGCATTTTATCCAGGGAAAAATGCGAATTTATTTCCCTATCATTGTTACGTCCTGAAGGGAACAAACTTACCTGTTAAAAATAATTAATGAAAAGGTTTTCTCGTTTTTGAACGAAATCTAGGATTTCGAAACAGGGATGAGAATAACTTCCGAAGGTTGAGATAACTACACAATAATCTACTAATTAATTGAAATACATTTTTGATTATAATATTTGAGTTTATTAAATATAAGAAATTACAGAATTAAAGAGAGATAGCTGAATTTAATTCTTTTTAAACAAAAGAAAAGGATTTTGTTTTTTGAATTGATTTTAATTTCACTTCTTGTATTTTGCTTTTTTTTTAAATTTAATTTGCACTGGTGACTCTCGGGCAGCAAAACTCCACAACCAGATCTCCACCTTGAAATAAAGAAAGATCCTAATAACGAGTTTTTAAAAGAGAAATTAAAATATTGTGAGTTATTAACTCATTGATTAAAAATTACCCAATATAAATATTCCAATTTGTGCTGTTTCAAACTAGGCGAGTAACTTTTGGGGATTCACTGAGTGTTGCGAAGATTCTTCAATAAACTGGTTTTTGTCAATTTTGTTGGATTTCCCTTCTCGTTGAATGGGATAAATTACTGGTACTGGTGGTGGCGTTCATTACTTTACTACGGTAACGTTGATCGTCCTTCAGATGGCTCTCCGTTGAGATGTTTGACAATGAGTATCTTGTCAAAGGAGTATATTGGGGAGCAGGTAGGCTCAGGTCCCCTACAGGTGGTAAGGGTAATAATACTTGACAATAGAATTGTCAAAGAATCTTGATGTTTAGTTTCACTGGCTTTAAAAGGATTTTGAAATTTACAATCGACTTCAGTTCGATTGAAATTTCCGAAGCACTACACTGACATTAGTTTTACTTTCTCGAGTTGAATTTCGACTACTTGGAAATAGGTTTCCAAATAACCGGAGTCTATGTGTATTTATTCGAGAATGTGCTCTGGGTCAGAGCTTGCGCCCGATTTTGAATTTGAAGATGAATTAGAGTTTTAAACAGAGGTTCCGCCCGATGTGAATTTTGAAGATGAACTTGAGTTTTAAGCAGAGCTTCCGCCCGATATGAATTTTGTAGATCGACTGCTTTTCCGATGTACTTTTGAGCAGAGCTTCCGCCCGATTTAAAATTTAGAGATACACTAATGTTCTGATTCTGATCCTGGGTTTATATACGTCAGATTCCATTGTGGTAACAACCAAAAACTTGACAACCGAAAAATTGACGGCGAGGGGACGTAACAATTGAAATCAATTGATATCCAGATGTCCATATCTGAAGGCGTAGTACACGGGGGTGTCATTTCTAGAGTCCAAGGAACTGGTCATTGTGCCACCCTCTAGAATGTTTCGTGGTTGACTTTTATGAGGAAAGTTAGGAGATTTGTAGGTAAAAAGTCATTGCATTTTAACGGTGTATAGAAAAGTGAAGATTTCCAAACTGCGTGGTATTACTGCGGAGTTCAGACTATTGATTTTATCATGATGGATAAAAATGTATATGCCCGAGTTTGTGCATTTTTAAAAGTACATAATTCTTTGATATCATAATTAATAATAGAAATTATAAGTATAAATGTAGCAACTATTAAATATATAAGTATAAATAATATAGTTATATTACGTCACAGGACGTGACATAATAAGGTGTATATTTGAAGTTAGAATTTAAAACTTGTTTTCAGGGATCCGTCCAAAACTATCGTTCCGTTACGTCACGTTATCCAAAAAGTACCGGATCTTTTGTTTACTTTTCGTTACGTTTTGACAGATCGGAACGAAATTAAACACGAAATTGTTATAACTTGATATTTTACCTGTCTGCCTTTTAATATTTACATCAGGTGCACAAGGATTCGAATAAACTATTTTTTTCAAAATACGCGTGATTAAAAAATTTCGTTACAATTTCGGTATTTTGAATAACGTAACCTAAGCCGAGTGAATATAGTTACGTTTTGGCAGTATGGAAACAGAAAGAAAATCACGAAAGTATTTTGTTTCGTTTCGGTCGGATCCCTGCTTGTTTTACAGGTTTTTATAAGGATCAACGAATTTGATTTCTTTCTGAATCACAACAATATTTTCTGAGTTCAAAAAATTATTATATACATATGTACTTACATTCAGGATTAACATTTTGACTATAGAGGGTTAGTGCTTGCATCTGCATCAGCTCTGTTTGCAAATCCAGCTCTGCTGACGAGCTCGGATGTGTTGTAAGTACATCTGTAAAATATAATATGGGGATTTTTATTCAAAGATTTTTTTAACAAATCCTAAAAATTTGCTATTGGTCCAAACTAAAGACAGTTCAATTCTAATCCAAAAATCAGTTAATATCTACCAAAGCAACAATTTTGACATCAAATTCCACAAATTTCCATAAATTTTCATCAATTTTCATAAATTTCATAAACTTTTATAAATTCCTAAAATTTCCAGAAAGTTTTTTTTTTTAAACGAGGTTTTCGGGATTACTTTTAAAAAGGGGGAAATCTACAACATTTTTGTGTGATGAAAAAGGATACGTAATTAAATTTTCCATAAGAATATGTACTTTTTTAGTAAAAATTTGAAACTTGTTTCCAAGGTCTCCAGGGTACAACGCCGTTCAGCGAGAACAATTCATTGGCAGTTAAAAAATAAAATTTTAATTTTTGCTCAACTCTAGCGATTTTTTTTTCTTTCGAAATAATTATAATATACTAACGTGGAATGGTATAACTTGATTGAGCGTAGCCGCCGGTTTGTTCTTGAATCGCAGTCCGATCTGATCTTTGCCTTCTACGTTGCCGCTCGCTTGATGCTTCACCTCCACCGGACCTGTCACTTCCATCTGTAAGATATAATACAGGGGTTTTTATTGTAGAATTTTTACAACAAACCCTAAAAATTTGCTATTGGCCCAAGATAAAGAGAAGCCAAATGTGATCCCAAATTCAGTCAATATTGAAGAAAACTGAATGTTCCCAATTTCCATTATGTAAATATATTTTGAGAACCGAGGCTTTCTACAATGTTCCGCAAATTACCATAAATGCCTATAAATTTTCATATATTACTAAAATTTATAGAAATTTATGAAATTTATAGTAATTTATTATGCTTTATGGAAATGCATGGTAATTTATTGGCAAATTTTAATAACAGTTCTGCTGGACGCATGCTGCTGAAAAAGGCCTCACAAGTCGAACTTTCTGACAGAGCGTTGTCAAAATGAATTCGTGAGATCGTTCAATGACTCGACAACTTCGAGTTCAGCAACCTAACATGGGCTCAAAAGAACTGTTGAGTAGAAATTTCCCGATTGAGTCTACGATTTTTGACGCTGAAAGGAAAATTAAAACTAAGTATCGGAAAATAATCTTCCCATTAGTATCAAATCACGTTATACAATTTTTTAAGGAAAATGCATTCATTTATTTACAATGTTCAATTGAACATTTCTGAATCGTTAGATTGGCAAATTATTCTTCCGTGAACTATTTATGAAAATTTGATAAAGATTTTAAGGACTTCTGCTAATTAACATTAAATCAAGCCATGCTTTCATAATTTCAGTTAATGCAACCGGCCTAAATCTCGTAATAATGAAAGGGTCATTTGTTCTGGATAATTCGACGCGCTTCGGGCTACCTGCCTCGTGCCGTTTGACAAGGGCGATGGGTATACCGCGAAAATGCACACGTAGCTAACATTAAGCTTCACTGCTATTGTTCTTTTTTTTATTATTATACAAAATATAAACATTTTATAGAAAAATCGGCTATGTCCAGCATTGCAGAATAATATAAGGATGACGCGTGAAAAAAAATCAGAAACAAATATTCAACCGTTCGGCTAAAAAAAGGAATCCCGTTTTCTGATTCTAATAAATCCCCTTAAGATTCTGGAACTGTTTCAACTTTTTTGTGCCTGCTCCTTGATTTAAGGGGAAAGGTGAGGTTTGGCTAAGCTTATAAATAACTGCAGCGACATTAATGAAAAAGTGGGAAACATAGTCTTGTGCCCCCTGGCGAGTTTAAGCAGAAACTCATATCCAAAAACTGGTAGTATTCTGTTGGTGAAATCTTTAACCTGTTAGAGAGAGAAACTTAACAAGAGAGACAGCCAATCTTCAACCATTTTTATTGCACTAAAATATTGTTTTATTTATTTTCTTCCAAATAGATGATTTTAAAAAAAAATATTTGAATTTTCAACTAAAAACTATCAATTTTCGACCAAAAATAGATTAGTCAAATTTTTAGATCAAAAATTGAATTATCAACAAAAAACTAGTTTTTTACAAAATAGTTGAATTTTGATTTACAGACATGTAATTTAAGGCAAAGAAATGAGTTTCGGAAAATTTATCCTTACGACTTTTTGCGATGAAAAAATTATCAGAGTGCTCGCATTTTCAAAATCAGAAGAAAAAAAAACGATAATGAACATTTTGTGCCAAAAAGAAAAACGTTGCTTTTTGGAAGCACTACATTATCGAAACAACTTTTCGAATTTTCTTAAAAAGTCCAGAATTCTAATTTTGGTCCCACTAAAAATAATGAAAAATGAAAAATTCCATTTTGCGGTCAAACGGTGTAAAATACGGACAAAATGAAACGACAGAAATTGTGCACCCAAAAAATATCTACAAATTTGTTACTAATCACTTTTCATGGGACACCTAGTTTTTGTTTTATGCGTAAAAACAAAATTGAAAATACAAAATTAAACTATGAGACAAACGACACAAGCTGTAAAAAACCAATTTAACAAAAATTGTTCACCCAAAAAGAGCTACAAATTTGTTATGAATCATTTTCTGATAGGATGCATAGTTTTCATTTTATTCGTAAAAAACAACATTAAAAATAAAGGAATCAATTTTTTGGACAAAAGACATAAGCTATGAAAAAATTGAATAGACGAAAGTTGCTCTTCAAAAAGAAAAAAAAAAGAAATGAAAACTCATGCAAATTTGTCATCAAACTCCTCGATCGAGAAAAAAATTGATGTAGAAACGTTTAAATCTTCGACAAAATGGAGTGGCAAACACGAGATATGTGATGAGAATGTGTTCCTGAAAGCCGAAAGAGCTTTAACAAAAGAGAATTCACAATCACCTATTTACAGATGCTGATGCTTTGACCTTTAATTTTAAAAGCTCTGTGCACGAATGTGGGGAATATGCAAAGATCGAGCGCGTATCAAGCGCAAAACGCGAGAACCAACAGCAAACTTAAATTTATTTGTTTCGACATTTTAGGAATAAACAAATCACACTGGAAGCTTTTAGAAAAGTAAACATGTATTTTATGGCACGTACGTATTATTGGTTATAAATATTAATTACTATAATATAATTTTATACTTACATGCAAAATTAAGAAAACCGAAAAAGGTGAGAATAATTATAGTCTCAGTAATAATTTCCATTTTTTCATTAGACTGAAAATTGTTTTCTGAAGAATTACGTTTAAAAAGGGACTCGATAAATCGCTGCTATTTATAGCAACTTCCTCATCTACTTTTCATAGTAGGCCAGACCTCCTCTTCATAGAATCATTGAACAAATAAACATTACAGTAGATCTAATAGATTGCTTGGTAGAAGCAGTGAAAACAACAAGCAACATTATTTTCCTTGAAATGTCTGTCGCTATGAGACACTTTACATTCTCAAGATTTCAAGTCGGAATATATTGCAATTTTCAACAAAATAGTTAAATTTTCAGTTAAAAAAGATAATATGCAATGATATTTAAACATATGCCTTTTCATTTTCTTGTTTTTATAATTGAGAAAAGTGCGCATTGTATAAAAGAGAACAATTTTGTTAATTAACATTTTATTGGACTTTGTGTCGTTCTTCCAAATCTTAATTTGTATCAAAAAAATAATGTATAACCAATTTTGTAGATCCTTTTTGGGTAAACAACTTTTGTCTATCAATTTTTCTTTTTCGTACTTTTTGTCGTTCTTCCACAGATTTGTCAGTTTTATTCCTAATTTCAATTTTTACGATTAAAGGTGGTTCATAACAAATTTGTAGATCTTTTTTGGGAGCATAATTTTTGACTGTTCAGCTTTTTCCGTATCGTGCATAGCTTGACCGCAACGTGGATATTTTGATTTTTCGTTATTTTTCGTGCGATCAAAATTTGAATTTTGAATCTTCCAAGAAAATTCAAAAATGCGTTATTACTTTCTTGTGAGGTTTTTAGAAAGCAAAGTTTTTCTTCTCTTGACGTTTTTCATATCGTTCGTTGTTTGGCTTGAAATTTTAATTTTTGATTCATTTTTTGAAGTTTCGTAAATAAAAAAAGCTCTGATATTTTTAAATCTTGAAAAAACTGTCCGAAAAATGTTTTAAATCCTCCAACTTTTTGACTTTTCATCCAAAATGGCTGGCTAATGAACTCACAATAACAATATAATAACAATAACAATAACAATAACAATAACAATAACAATAACAATAA
>CAKNXH010001313.1:142522-168396 GCA_932178445.1 Andricus quercusramuli
ATAACAATAACAATAACAATAACAATAACAATAACAATAACAATAACTTCACAATAACAACAATTACTAATACAACCACCAACAATTTTGAATTAAAAATAATTACTACATACTCTTTCCCAACACTCTAGTTCAAAAATCTAGTTTAAAAATATTTTGAAGAATTTTAAAGAATTTTAAATATTTAAGATATTTTTTAAACGTCCTACGGAATTTTAATATGAAATATGGAAAAGGATTTTAAATATTAAATATTAAAAGGAATTTTGAAAGGCTTTTGAAAATTTCAAATAACTTTAAAACATTCTAAAGAATTTAAAATGTTTTTGTGCATTCTTACAAATTTCAAGATATCTTTGAAAGCTTTACAAATTCTAAACAGAATTGTTACATTTTCAAACAAAAAAAATGAATTTTTAACTAAAATATTAAATCTTTAACTAAAAAAATGAACTTGTTTCAAAATAGTTGAATTTTTTCAATTTTTTGATTTTGAGGTTTCAAAATTTAAAATTTTCATTTTCACTTCTTAAAAATTGGTTCAAAAAAGTCGTTTGTTTTTTCAAATAGTGAAGTTGTCAACTAAAAAATATTACGTTTAATCAGAAATGAAATAGTGAAATTTTCAGCTCAAGCATTCATTTTTAACAAATAAAAACGAATGTTCAACATATTACAATCATTTTTAATCAAATAGTTTAATTTTCAACTAAAACATACGATTTCAAAAAATTCAAAACAACTTCTTTCAAACTCCTAGGAAAATTTAATATGATTCTTAATTTTGAAAAATTAATTTTAAAAGAATATATATTTCATAAGATTTTATTTCGAAACCTTTTTCAAACTGCAAAAATTCGAATGATTTTAATAAAAATATATGACATTTTTAAAGAAAATTCGCAAATTATATAAACTTTAAAAACATTTAAAAGAATTGAAAACAAAACGTAGATTTTTGAAAATTTTAAACAAAAACACAGAAGCTTATTAAGAGCTTTGAAATGTTTCAAGAAATTAGAAACGTTTTTAAGCTTGCTAGAATAATTAAAAATTATTTCTTCTTTGAAGAATTAACTTTATGAGAATATTTAAAAGGACTTCAAAACATTTCCAAAGACTATAGAAATTTTTTATTAATATCTGGAAGATTTCCAGGCAATTTTTTTTCTTGTTGGAAGATTTTTCAAAAATTCAATGAAAATTTCGAATCATTTTGATAGGTACCTAAAAGTGTTGGAAACATTTGAAAAATAATTAAAAATTGGAGAAAATTTCCAAAATGTTGAAAAAGTACTGTGGAAGATTTTAAGGCAATTTCAGGAATTACTCAAGTTAGTTTAAACTTCTACAAATGGAGATATAAAATTCCCGAAATTAAAAAATTGCCGAAAATTTTGAATTCCAAAACTAGAAAATTCCAGAATAATAAAATTTCTTAAAGCTTATGATATTACCGAATTCGGAAAATACCCGATAATAGAAAATTCCAAAAATAAAATTGCTCACACAAGAAAATTTTCAAATTATAAAATTTATGATTCTGAAAAGTTAAAAAAATGGTTGAATTATAGAGTAAAAAATAATAAATAAAAAATACTTTCATTTCATAAACATTTTTTTATTTTATGAACCATTTTATATTTGATTATTTATTCATTCGATTAGAAAAAAAATTAAATGTGGAAACCATTTGTTTCGTATGCTTCTGATACAAAGATATTCATATTCGCCGATGAGAAATATTCTTGAATAAACATAGTTTAAATAACAACATAATATTTTAAGAAAACGAAATAGAAATAGAATGTTAACTAAAAAACATGAATTTTTAACCCAAGAAATTCATTTTAACTAAAATGATGAATTTTCGACCAAGAAGATTATTTTTCTACTACAAAGACAAATTTTGAGCAAAGTACATTAATTTTTGACCAAATAGCTCAGTTTTTAATTAAAAAATATCAATCCAGAACACAAATCGAGCAGTGATATTTCCAGTCTAAAATTAGTTTCAAACCAAAAGAGATGACTTTTCACCAAAAGAAATACATTTTCAACTAAGATGATAAATCTTCATTTGAATTTTCAACTTTTTATGTTATCTTTTTGGTCGAAAATGTATTTTCCTAATTGTAAGTTTAACTTTTTTGTTGCAAAATTTTTTCTTTTGTTGAAGATTAATCTTCTTGGCTGAAATATAACCTGTTTTCGTAAAAATTCAACTATTTCGTCAAAAATTAGTTTTTGCAGTTGCGGAAAATTTCATCTCAAATGTTGAATTTGCATCGCTTGGTTCGAAATTTGAATTTTCTTACCGTATTTTCGATAAATAAAACAAACATGACAAGTACTATCAAAAAATTGTTAAAAAAAAATTTGTATTTATCCGATGTAATTTTAAGAGTGCAGAAAATTCTCATTTTTCTTAACTTTGATCAAACAATTAGAAGGCAATGCTTTTAAATTGAGGCAAGCTATCTCAAATTTACAATGTCACAATATGAGCTTCTTATTGTGTAAATAGAGATAAGATTGGGATACCATCATGTCGTTTTATTAGACTTCTCTATTTTTCACTTTTTTAATGTTTTTAACTTTTTTTTAAATTATTATACACAGTCCTAAATAATTTTTTTGACCAAGCAATTAGTTTTCCACTATTGAATTAGAAAAAATCTTGACTACTCGAATTCGTAATTTCTAACTCATCTTTAGTGGACCACTTTTCGCCAATCGAATCTGTAAAATAGCACAAGTAATTTATTAAATTTTACCAATTTTGGTTCAGAGAGTAAAAAAGCTTAAAAATCATTTACAAACCCTTTTCTTCCCACCTACTCCTAATTAGTCCATTCTTTGTTTTTATCTCTACTGCAGGGTATCCTTCTTGTTTAAAATCATATTTTTGAAAAATTGGCAAAAGAGCAAAAATAATTCACTCTGAGAAAAAGACAATACTATTCAAAAAATTATTCTTTTTGATGTTCACTTACTATTTGCTCGTAACTGAAAAGACAAAGCAAAACTGAAGATTTCAGAAAAAAACCACAACTGTCTAGCATTACTTTAAGTTATAAACAATAATCAATTCTTTGAATAATTCTGTTCGTTAACTTGCATTAATTATAACCACACTCTGAGTACAAAGTGACCAAAAACTTGAAAATTGCAGAAAAAAATTTAGAGATACCTCGAAGTATCTTTTGCATAAGGAAAAAAGATATACAGATTTAAAATAGCCTTCTTTAGTCTCTCAATTACAAACGTATTCAATAGGGGGTTTCAAAAATTCAAATTTTGATTTTTGATAATACCCCCTCGATTTTCAGGAAAATTAGAAATTGAAAATCTTTTTATTTTAAAACCATTAGTCGTCTTTTATTGTGCCCAGAAAATGTCTAAAAAATAAATGATAAAAAGTTGATGAATGTCAAGAGTACTAGTTCTTGTTTAACATATTTAATAATTATTGAAACAATTTTCAATTGTTCGAACATCTATTTCTCCCTAAAATCGTAAAAAGTAATTATTTTTTGGAAATATTGATACAATTAAAGAATTTTGAGTGCAATATATTTTTTAAAGGATACTTCGTAATCATTTAAACAATTTTCATTAGTTCCAATAATTTATTTGGCTTCGAGAGCAAGAAAAGTAATTATTTTCTGCAATTAAATTTGACTGCACTAACAACGTAAAGTATGGTATTTTTTTCTTCTTGAAGTCATCCCTGTAGATAATTAGAATCTGTGAACTGGAAGCAATTTGCATGTTGAATCTGTATAATTATTTCCAATCCGGAAATTTTTCATATCTCTCCGGGTTCCATAAGAAAAACCTGAGAAATTCTGTATTTTAATAAAAACCACAGTGACCATCTATCTGGATCCATCCGGTATGTATCTAGGACGCGGACCCATGATTTGTAGCTACAATGTCCCCCCCCCCCCCCCAATATTCCATTTGCAGAGAAATCGGTAAAATGCGTAAAACACATGAAATAATTAGAATAATTATAAAATATATATATTGTGCATTTACAATGTCAATTTAAAAGAAGTGAGCAAAGTAATATATGTTTTTATATCATTTTTGTATCGTAAATTTCGAAGCTTTGTATGGTACGTGGAACTTTTATTTACGAAAGTAATAATTTCTTAAGATTGTATATTGTGAAATGAAAATGTTTGAATCTCATGTACAAGATCTGAAGAAAACAGACGAAACTCTTGCAAAATGCTATTTCACAAAACACAATTTTGTCGATTTATTACTTCTGTAAATAAAAGTGTGACGTACATCTCTAAAGTTTTTAAAGTGATAGAATTAAAAACAACTTTATATAAAAATATGCATTACACCTAGGATACCACGTGGTTCACTTGTCTTTTTGTTTGCATAATTACGAATATGTCTTCAAAGGTCTTTAAAGGTTTTTCGAAATTTTTTGTAGCGAAATTAAGAAACACAGAGCTTTAAAATTTTTCCTTATTAATTCAGTCTTTAGTAGTAACTCTGAGTTTTTATATGCGAAAATATGATCCTTATCGCGAGTTTAATTGAGCGAATGGCAACCACATAAAAAAAAGGTAGGCAAACGGCGACCATGATTCTGTCAGAGTGGCTTACCTGAAATCCAAAAACAAAATTGGATGTTAATCTATAGGTATACGGCTATCACCGGAACTAGGATTTTTTGAAAATCTTGAAAGCTCAATTTTTTATATGCTTTTAAACATTAAGGCCCAAAATCAAAATTTCCAAGTAATTTTATTTGATGATTTAATGCTAATTCTAAGCAGATAAATATTAGTAATGCCGATTGTAATCATTTTTAGTTATTACAAATAGTGTTCAATTAGTTATCTTAGATTTCACATAAGTAAGGAACTAATTTGGAATTTTAAGTAGAAATTCCAGAAAAAAATGATTACATCTATGTCAAGTTAGGCAGGAAGTGCAACTACAAATCACAGAATCATTTGTTACCAAAATATGGTGGTTATGAGTATTTTGATATTTAGGGTTCTTTAAAAAAAAAACTTCTTTCAAAGTAATATAACGTTTGATCTAGTTTTGAGATATTTGAATTTTTTCTTCACTTTGATGAAGTTAATTGCTGCTAATGAAGTTAATTGAAGATAATTCTGTAAGTATCGCATTGTTATTCTTAATCATATTATCTTTGAATAATTGTAGCAAGTTTTGGTTTTTTTCCTGAAATATTAGAATTTTTGTCCACTTTTCACTTAGAGCCTGATGAAAAATAATTAAATACAACAAACTTAATTGTTTTAACAAATGATTATTGTCTATAACTATTTTCTCCTCTAGTAATCGCAGATAGTTGCGGGTTTTTCTAAAAATTTCCACTTTTTGTCAAATTTTCACTTAGTCAGGTGATGATTGGGTTAAGTTAACAAACATAATTGTTCAAAGAATTTATAATTGTTTATTACTCTCTTCTCTTGAACAATTGCTAGAAAGTTGCAGTTTTCCCTGAAATGTTCAATTTTGCTTTGGCTTCCTAGCTATGAAGAAATGATAAGTGAACAATAGAGAGAATCATTTTCTGAACAATCTCTTTCTTTTTGCGAATATAATTTTCTGAAATAAAACAGATATTTGAAATATTCTTCAAGTTTTCTATACGGATCATACTTAATGTAAATTTTTCTTGAAGTAGTTCCTCTAACAAAGCCTTCTGTTCAAATTATCATTGATATTTAATATTTGTTTCTAACTAAAAAGTCAAGAAAAGCTGAAGAATTTATAATAACACCCAACTTTCTAGAGTTACTCTAGAAGAGGACTGTTATAAACCATAATAAATTATTCAAAAAAGTATGTTCATAACCTTGCATTAATTATAGTAAGTGGAAAGGGGACAAAAAGTTAAAATTTTTAGAAAAAACCGGAAATATCTACCATGAATATATGAAAAGATAGTTATAAACAATAATGATAAACAATTTTCATATAAAATTAGTTTTTCAAAACAAGAAATTATTTGCGATTTTCCTGTAAATCTTTTCTTACTCTATGGACCTTTGAAATAGCTTCCAAAATTTCCAATTTTTTCGTAAAACTTTTTTTAAATTATGGAAAATTAAGAAAAATTGCCTTTAACTCTTCCAGAATCTTTTCGACATTTTTTTCCTGTAAATATTACTCTTTTCACTATCGAATTAGCAAATATCTCAACGAATCAAATTATTGATTTTTAAAATGTTAATTTCAGCAATTTTTTTTTCGAGAGACCGCCAAGTGTCTCTTGCATAAGGAAAAACGCTATACAATTAACATAACTTTGCTTAGGCACTCAATTTCATACTTATTCAAGCAGATTCTCATTCAAGGCGAACGATTTTTACCAATTTTGCTAAATAGTTGCAATTTTCTATAGGAAATAAAAAAATATACCATAAAAAATATATTTTTTACTAGGAATCTGTATTATCATCGGAGATGGTAACGATCAATCAGAAGAGAAATCTTTTCACACGCTGTGAAAATGGAAATCTATAATATCGATCAAAGTTATCTCCTCTCATACAGAAAATCTGTAACGTTAAGAGGATTCTTGTTCCGATCTCTGTAGTAGCTCAGTGGTAAGAGCACCTGATCTGCAATCAGTTGAACCCCAGTTCAATTGATCAGTTCGAATCCCAGCGGAGCGAAAGGAGAAGATCTTTTTTTCTGAGTAAAAATTAAAAAAAAAAGATATTGAAAATCAAAAACAGGATTCTGTTGAAAAGTAGCGCATGAGGATCTTGATTGATCTCATATTGATCCATTAGAATTTCTAGATTGTGAAAAAAGGTTTTTTTTTCTTAAATTTGTTCAAACAATCAGAAGGCGATGATAATATTCATATTGCGACATGCCATGTCACGTTTACATTTTCACAGCAGACCTTCTTCTCGTTTCAATAGAGTTTAGAATATAACAATATTACGTCATTTTATTGAACTTTTGTATTTTCTTCGTTTTCCATGTTTATACTTTCAAAATTATGGTGTATAGTTATTTTATTGAATTAGAACAATGAGAAAATTTTGTTTGTTCAAATCACTATGCTGAAATATTTTATTTTGTCCGATTGTCTTCGAAATTGTTTTTTTTTTCTAGAACACTAAATTACCTTGAATTCGTTTGAATTATTTTGAATTCGCCTTGAAATCTGGTTAATTCTTTGTATAAAAATGATATGTTATTGTACTCATTATTATTATTAAAGATAAGTTTTTATATACTGCTTCAGCTGTAAAATTAATTCAAAGATATTTAAAAAAATATGAGCTGGAATTTGTTATTACTATTATTTAATATTTTATAGTGATAAGCTTCGTGAATTATCATCATCGAAATAATGAATCCAACTGTATAGTTAAAATATCAAGAATGAAAACTGTCATCCGCAAAAAATGAAAATCTTCTCAAATAATATGGCTTTTAAAGTTCGATAGTTTAAAACAAAAATGAAAACATCGGTTTTTCTAAAAAAAAATTAACTTCAGCCATTAGAAGGGTTTCGCATGAAAAAATACAAGAAGAAGAAATGTCGGCTGTAAAAACTGAAATCCTTTTTCAAATATTGTTGCTGCGGAATTGCACAATTGTAGGAAAAAGGTAAAAAAATGGTTTCAACGAATTGTGTAAATAAATTGTTGTTCTTCAATCTGACTTATGAAATATGATATCAGCATCTGAGAAGGACAGGTTTCGGTAAAGAACAATTCATGAGATAACGATTGTAGTATATGGATGATAATAAAAAAATTGAAATTATTAGATTTTTAAATTTAATGGAAAACAATTATTTCAGGTCAAAATAAAACATCTTTTTTGATTTATATTAATTACAATATGTGTACAAATGATAATTTTCCAGATAAAAAGGAACGCTTTCATTTCTATATTATACATCATTTTTCTGTGATGACGATCTTTTGATATAAACCATTGACGATATTTCGTAAATCAATATAGCAACTAGGACTGCTTCTCAAGACTTCAAACATATAAATCACAATTTTATTATTATTCTTTGTAGCACAATTTATTGAACAAATAACTACCGCAATGAAATTAATATTTCACTAATTTTTTCGCGCTCAGTTTTTATATAATATATTTTTTTAAATAATGGAGAATGTTATAAAAAAAGTAGTTTATCAATATTGAAAAATCGTTTCATATGAAAAACTTCTCTCTTATCAATATTATTTGGTGAAGTCTACGTTCAAAAAAGTATTTAGACAGTTTTTCTGCGATTCGAAATCCAAACATTTCGGACTGAAGAAGGTTTGAGTGTCGGGGCGGTTCATATTAAAAAAAAAGTTCTGTGAAAAATTCAATAATTTTTCTCCGTTATTTCTAAAGTTATTGCAAATTTTTCCAGGAATCTGAAGAATTTTTTTCATTCTCTTGAAACCTATCAAAATTCTTAAATATCTTCGTTTTTTCGCAATCTTCAAAAATCTGGATTTAGTTTTACATTCTTAATAATCTTGTTGAATCTTGAATTGTTTATTAATCTCTCCAAGAGTTCTAAACATTTGAATATGTTTTAAAATTACTCGAATTAGAAAAAAATTAAAGTGATGCAAAATTGAGAAAATTGCCTAGAAATTTTCCGGAATCGTGTTCGACAATTTCGGAAATCTTTCAAAATCTTTTGAAATGTACATTTTAAATTAATTTTATTTAAATTGAAAATTATCCTTGAAATCTTAAGAAAATTTGTTAATTTTCTCACAATATTTCAAATTTTCTACAAAGCTTTTGATAACTGTTTGGAATGTTTCAAAGTTTTCACAATTTTTATATAAATTTCGTTCTTTAAAATGAAGAATCATTTGCAATTTTCTTGCAAATCTTTTCCTAACTTCCTAACCTTCTAAATGTCTTTAGAATCAACAGAATGTTTCTTACAAGTTTTGTTAAATTCTGAAAAATAAAAAAATGCTTTAAAATTTTCCGAAATCTTGTTTAAAGAATTAGGAAATTTAATTAAATTTTAAAGATTTTCACTATTCGTGAACGGCGACTGAAAACCTTTTTTGATTCAAAATTCAACTACTTGGTTGAAAGTGGTACTTCCTGGTTGAAAATTCAGTTTTTTGTTGATAATTCATCATTTCAGCTGGGAAGCCCTTTTTCAAAATTTAAATATTTTGTTGAAAATTCATATACTTTGTAGAAAATTTGTCTTCTTTGATAGGAAGTTCATCTTTTGGGTTGCAAATTTTACTTTCTTGTTGAAAAGTCGTCTTTTTATCTTGAAAACTCAACATTTCGAATAAGATTTTTTTTTCTTTATTGTCTGAAAAATCTTTCTTGGTTGAAAACACAACTCTATTGTTTAGAATTCCTCTTTTTGATTTGAGAATTAGTCCTGTTTTGGTCGAGGATTCAAATAATTCGTTGAACACGAATTTTCAATCGTGTGACAAACTACGAATCTTCCGACGCTTCGTGAAAATTGCAGTTCACTTCTTCAGGGCTAATTTGTAACTGAAGTTTCAGGTTATGTTGTTCTTACATATATATATTCGCTATTATGCCTGTCATTGGCCAGAGCGAACCACCGTGGACACAAGTCGAACTTGATTGGCCAGTCAAGTCTTTTTTTTGCGATAATGGTTTTTTGTCAAATAAAATGCTATGTCCTGTTTCGAAATGATGCTCTGTTAGTGCTGATTGCATGAAATATTTTAGCCTGACTTTACTCTCATGTTCCTTCACAGATTGGCTCATCGCCCTCTCAATTTTTCCAATATAGACTCCGCCATAAGAGCAAGGGCTTTTAGATACTCCCGATTCACTGAGAGGTGCACTTTTGTCTTTAGCGTTGTTTAGAAGCTGTCCTATCTTCGTAGGGGGGTTAGAAAGCATCATATGTTATCAGATCTTTTTTAAACTAGTACGTCAAAGAAAGGCAATTTTCCGTTCCATTCAATTTCCATGGTGAACTGGATATTAGGGAGTGATCGATTCATGAAATCGAAAAACTTGTGTAGTTCATCTAGTCCATGTCTCTAGATCAGAAAAGTGTCATCAACGTAACGGCACCAAAATTTCGGTTTAAGCTCGGATTGGCTGAAGATTTTAGTTTCGAGATTTTCCATAAAGATGTTGGCTATTACAGGCGAGATTGGAGATCCCATTGTTGCTCCTGTGGTTTGCTAGTAGAATGGGGTTGTTGCATATTTTCAAATAATTTTTTTCTCTAGTAAAATTAAAAAAAACACCTAACAAATAACGCAACTATGGCAGGAAAGTTTTTTCAATCAAGTTCAAATATCTTTTTGAATTTTTGCGGAAAATCTATTTGTTTGGGCGGATAATCGGAAGTAACTCATTCCTAGTAGCGCGGTTTTCCGGCTGGCGAGGGAATATAATATAGCCAAAAGTTTTAATCATCGTTAAGCTGTCAAAAAAATTCACAAAGAAAACTACAAAAAAAATCTTTTTACATTAATCTTTATGAATAACCGAAGATTATTTTCTTTTCATATTTTATTTCTGGGTTTTCTAAGTACGTTAAAAGAAAAGAAAAAAGTGTGGAAAAATAAAAGAATAAAGATAAGAATCTCGAATGCGGAGATTATGGAATGAAGATTCAATCTTCAAAATGTGGCTGTTGGGCATATAAATTCATGTTTAAGAGTATATATAAAGTGGAAAATTAGAAAATATCTACCTTAATGACTCTTAGCTTAAGAGACTTGGAATGGCAGTTGATATCCTTTTTATCCCCTTTTTAACTTTTTATGTTGGAAATACATTTTTTCATAAAAGACTGAAGAATGATGAAATTGAATCCTAAATGTCATGATCTTTTATCTTATAGGGCAGCCAGAGAAAGCTACGGCGATTGTGCTATTGGATTTGTTGAATTAAATAGAAAAAATGGAGTTGAAATAGAAATCGATGAGAATAAAAATACGATTAACAAAGTGATCTGCAAAGATTGCGCTGCTTCATTGGGCAAGTTCTATTCCGCATATTATGTATTTAAATGTTTATTGAATATTCATTATTACGGATAGTGTATGTTCATTTTAATAAAATCAATTTTCTTAAGATATTCAAAAGCTACAATTCACTGCGTTGACTTTTGTTTATATTATACATTAGGAGGCCGTAAACTCGGAATTGCGCTTTTGTGGCTACACCGTCACTGTGAGGAATTGTCTCCTACTGAAATCACATGCTACTGGAAGAAAGCCAGACATTCCGAAATTGGTTCAAGCTTGAAATATATTAAAGCTAAAGATATGGGGCGAGAAAATGCACAGGAACTTTAACCTGAAATGCTACCTAAAAAAATGAACACCATAATTAATGTGGCCATAACGTCTAAAATAAATTGTGTCCTTGCAAACCACTTCACTCCGTTGCCAGACGCACAGAAGCTGTCTTTGAATCATTTATCTGATTTATACAAGGAAAGTTATACTTCTTGAAATGCAACGGCTTTTTTCAATTCCTGTGAAAGAAACATGAATACTGAAATATGCAGTAAAGCGTCAGGAATGACAAGTGATCAGAATAAATGTAATCTGTGGTACGAGCTTCACTACGGTCGTTGCACAGCATCAAGCGTTCATCAAGCTTCGAGATGTAAAGTTGAGGACGGTGGCTCACTAAAGGAAATTCTTTTAGGGGCATGTAAACTTCATGATACGGAACCAATGAAGCGTGTTCGACTACTGGAGTCTGAAATTCTTAAAGTGATTCAGAAAGATTTGCAGGAAAGAATCGTGCAACCAAGTGTCATACTGAATCTAAAATATCCTTTCTTTGGAGCTTCCCCAGATGGAGTCACAAGCGAAAGTGTGATTGAAATTATATGCCCTTCAAGTGACGATGCAAGAGTGCGATATTGTGCTTATTGTTCTGGAACCGTTGTATATTTCCTGTATTAATGGAATAAACTAGAAACAAGTAAAGGAATTACTCTTTATATAAATGGAAGAATAACAATTTATTCAATCAAGAATATTCGTAAGACAATCCTTTTCTTTTTGTGAATGTTTTACTTAATCAGCGAACCTTGTAGATTTATAAGCATGCATGCAATGATTACAGCATTATCTAGCTGTGGAACAAATTGATTTTCTACAGTCATTTTCAGGAATCAAAATTCTCTTAATATTCGAATTACACATTCGATGTGAACTCTCAAGCTGGAAATTCTTCTGCTTTGTTTACCGTCCTTTTTAAAAGTTTTATTTTTATTTTTAGAGACACTTACAAGTTGCACTAGAACACAGCCTTTTTCTTTAAAAATGTCTTGAACGTGTTTAAAACCACGGCCCGCTAGTACATGATCTCGAGATGGGACTACCTTCATAAATCCGCGGCACCTTTGACCATTCTACCAAGCGCGTCCCCGGTTCGCGGATAGGGGGGCCCTATACCGAGGGTTTCTGCTGAATACGGTTACATATCTCAATAAGCAGTCGTGGACAATGGTCCAGGGGTGGTCCGGAAGGAAAAACCCCCAAGTCAAGGCGTTAACAACCGTGCCGAAGACCGAATGGCACCAGGGTATGGTGTTCCAAACGGTGTCTCTAGGATACCAGGTCGCCACCTAGAGTATGCAGACCTTACCCCCGCATGCGGGCCTCTGCGGGGGTGGACCTATACTTCCCTAGCTACTCGTGAGAACAGCATGGAGAAGAACCAACAAAAATTTAACCGGAGTGTTCGTCAGGAGTTGGGTGGTCTATTTGACGTGACGGAGGAGCTTGACTTGAGTCATAAGACTTATGCCAAGTGGGATATCATAAGGGTGGAGCAAGGGTTGATCGAGGCTAAAGAATGCATCGATATGATGAAAATCGAAGTGAAAAAGATGCAGGGATTCTCGAATACCATGAGAAATATGTTCATTGGTGGCGTGCCAATACAAGTCGGATTTGCCGCCTCGCAAGAGGGGTATGATTTGAAGAAGAAGGCTAAGTTGAAGAAAAAGACCAGTCAAAACGGTACTCAGCCCAAAGCAACCATGGAAACTCCCACTCTCCACCGTGGGAAGCGAGAGAGGGAGCCCACGCTGAGTCCCGTTAAGGCTGGACCCGACAAACAGAAGACGAAGAAGCTGAGGACGCGGATACCGAAGTAGCGTCCTCATTTTCGAAGAGAAATGTTGTGGGGGCGGAAACAGCTGCCCCCGCACCCGCGAAGAAGAAAGAGCCGCGGAGGAGGGCTCGACCCGAGGCGGTGATTATAAAACCTGCCGAGGGATCGAGCTACGCGAAAGTTTCTAAAGGACCTCAAACGAAAAGTGAAACCGGACACCCTTGGTGTTAAAATCGAGGGTGACAGGAAAGCTCGCAGAGGAGAGGTTCTGGTTGAGATAAGCTGTCTGCTGCCATTAGGGAGGCAGTTGGAGCCGGAGGTAACGTGCGTGAGCTCGTTTCCCGTGTCGTGGTTGAGGTTCTTGCCCTCGTCACAACCACGGAGGTGCAAGAGATCGAGGAGGCTGCCAAGAAACGCTTCGGTGAGACTACAGGTGAAGTTAAACTCAGTTTCACGGGAAAAGCCTAAAGGCTTTTCAGCCTGTAAAATTTCTCTTCTAAAGAGTAAATCTGCAGGCATTCGTTGAGCTGACAGAAGAACTGGCGACGAGGCTGGTGCGTACGGGACACTTGAAGGTGGGATGGGTGTCCTGTCGTGTCAGAAAGAAGATGGAGGTGTTACGGTGCTACCGCTACATAGACTACGGCCATATGGTGGCAAATTGCAAGGGCTGTGACCGAAGTCAGCCTGTTGCAAATGCGGCCAAGAGGGCCGCAGTGCTTCCTCTGCGCTGCAGCAGAACGAAAGCCAGGGCAAATCATCAGTCGGAGACAATAAGGTGTAGGGCGTTTCGAGAGGCAACCTCGGCGAGGAAACCTCAAGGACGGGCTGCCTAACTAGATATATTCAACCAGGATGCCGAAAGCCGACGAGCTCGTTGTGTGGTACCACCACACTACTGAGGACGATGCGTTCAACCTGGTTGGATAAAAGTTGGATGAATAACAAGCTGGCGCTCAAAAGTGAAAGCCGAAGCACGGCTTACTGGCCTCATCCCCATGTCCTTGAAGTGATCCGATAAACGGTTCCGAGGACGTGGGTTGGCAGGACTATTTGACTTCGACTATCAGTGTGTCACTGATTTGCCCTCCATAACCTTCAGAGATATAATTTACTATTCCATCAGGAGTTGATGACATTGAATATTTTATTGTGTTGTGGTGTTTGTATTGCGAATGTGTCAACGATTGCTCTATTGGATCGAAAGGCTGTTGAATAAATATTCCAAAGCAGTCGATTATAGACTGAACTCTTTTAAATCTGGCTCTGAATGGAATTGGCAGTTTATTTTCGATGTCATCTGCTTCCTGTCACAAGATTAAATTCTGAGCATGACGTGCTAGTTTAAAAAGAATGCTGCGAAATATTCTGATTGCAGAGCTAGCACTCAATCCAAAATCATGCCCTAATTTGGTAAACGTATTTATTAGACAAAGTCTTTTAAACGTCAACAATAAATCTCGTCAAGAGATTCCAGTACGCTCTTCAAGAATTCCAACAGTTGTAATGAAAATGTCTTTTGTGAAAACAGTGTAGAGGTGATGATAAGATTGTATAAAGCGTGGCATGCTTTCAATTGTCATCAATTTAAAGTCCTCTGAAGAATCCTCTTGCAATGTGTTCGTTGATTAACTCGATTCGAACGGGTTGTACTCTTCAGTAGTCGCGGAGGTCTTACTGGTGGTTGTAATTTTACTCCACATCGTAGATTTTTCACCGTCTGAAGTAGCAGCATTTGCATCCTTAGGAATACGTTTTAAAGAATCTTTTATCGCCGATGAAAAGTTATTCTCTTCTGCAATTATTAATCCGGTCCTATCCGGGATCTTCTCGGCATCAAATTTCGTATCCGGGTCTGTCCGAGACCTATATTGGGCGCTTGGATATTCTATCCGGGTCCTATCCGGTCCTAGCCAGGATCTATTTGGCAATGCAATTTCGTATCTGGGTCTATCCGGCACCTATATGGAGCAGTTGGAAATTCTATCCATATCTTGTCCGGTCCTAGCCGGGATCTAATCTGAAAAGCACTTTTATATCCGAGTCTATCCAGGACCTATATGGAGCAGTTGGAAATTCTATTCAGGTCTTATCCAGTCCCATCTGGGATCTATTCGATACATCAGCGCCGAAAAAGATGATCCTATGCTACTTATTGTTTAATTCTTACGTAACGTTCATACTCTTCCTTTAATGTTTAACAAACTTCTCTTTTATCAAGAAATTTTAATTTTCTTAAGCAGTTTTTCTGCGAAAACTTTGAAAAAATATTATAAAATGGAACTCATACAATAGAATATAAAGAATTTCAAAAAAGATGTGAACCATCCATACTCAACTTGAAGACAATTTTAAAGTGAACAATAATTAATTATTCAAACAATACCATGAAGTCTTTAGCAGAATTCACTACTCCTCAGAATAATACTATAAAAAAATTCAGATTTTGAACCAAGGGATGCAAGATACGGGGAAAAAGTCTTGAAGAGAAATCACAGCTTTTGAAAAGTAAAAAAAAAATTATCTCCACCATTTTTTGGTTGCGTCTGTCATTTGGGTTTTATTTATGACTTGAAAATTCAACATTTCAGAAGAAATTTTGCGCAACTGAAAAAAAACAAACTTTTTTGATGAAATAGAGGAATTTTTAACAAAACAGGTTATATTTTAACCAAGAAGAATAATTTTCAACAGAAGAAAAAAATTTGCAACAAAATTGTCGATCTTTGTATTGGGAAAATCAATTTTCGACCAAAGAGGCGGACTTAAATAGTTGGAAATTCAACTAAAGATTTATCATTTTTGTTGAAAATAAAACATATTTTTTGCACACATTGAAAAAATTCTGAATAATGCAACAAAAATTTGTTGGCATTTTTCCTTATTTACTATAAAAATGTGCTCATTCAAAACATTTTTTATAATAATTGAACCAATAGGACATTTTTATAGATTTTTAAATAAAGTAATAGGATTTGCTAAATTTAAAATAAAAACGCAAGATAGAGAAAAGCTTCAAGAGAAGTATTTACTATTCCCTGGCAAATATCAGATGTAAGTTTAAAATAATATAAATAGTAGAACTGATTATAGTTATTACATCAACATAATAATAATATATATCATGTGTATAATATATTATTAAATTAATTATTATGACAATTACATTTATCGAACAGATGGAACTAATTAGAAATAACGAAAAGATAAGACTACACGATAAGAAATGATTCCCCCTACGTTTTCTAAAAATATGATGTTGTCATTTAAAATGTGTTTATTCAAGAAAATTTCTTATCGTCCAATATGAATTACTTTGTATCAGAAGAATAAGGAACAAGCCGTTGTCACATATAATATTTCTTTTAATGGAATGAATAAATAATAAAATGTAAAATGAAAAATTAAATAAAAAATATGTTCACTAAATAAAAGTATTTAATATTTATTATTTTTTACTTTACAATTTAACAATTTTTTCATTTTTCGGATTGGAGAATTTTATAATTTGAATTTTTCTTATGTGAGCAATTTTAATTTTGGAATTTTCTATTATCGGAAAGTTTTCAAATTTGGTAATTTCATAAGCTTCAGGAATTTTCTAATTCTAAAATTCAAAATTGTCGGCAATTTTTTAATTTTGGGAATTTTATATTTAGAATTTTAAATGTATAAACTGATTCGAATCATTCCTGAAATTGACTCAAATATTCCCCAGTATTTTTTCAAAAATTTGGAAATGTTCTCAAATTTAAATTATTTTTCAAATGTTTTCAAAATTTCTAGGTACCTATTGAAATGATTCGAACTTTGCATAACATTTAAAAAAAAAGCTCCTAACAGAAAACAAATTGCCTGAAAATCTTCTAAATATTAAATAAAAAATGTAAATTGTGTTTGGAAATGTTTTAAAATTCTTTTAAATATTCGCATGGAATCAATTCTTCAAGAATAAAATAATTTTAAATTATTCTAGCAAGCTTAAAAACATGTATAATTTCTTGAAACATTTTTAAATTCTTAATAAGCGTCTGCATTTTTGTTGAAAACCTTCAAAAATCTACGTTTTGTTTCCTTTTTTTTAATCTCTTCAAATTTTATTCCATTTGTAAATTTCCTTGAAAAATTTCATTTATATTTATCGAAATGTGCGAATTTTTCCAATTTGAAAAATGTTCCGAAATAAACTCTTTTCGAATAATCTCTTCACATTAATTTTTTAAAATGAAAAATCATATTAAATTTTCCTAGGAGTTTAAAAAATGTTGTTTTTAATTTTGTGAAATCTCATGTTTCAGATAAAAATCAAACTATTCAGTTAAAAATTTTTTTACTATGTTCCAAATTCGTTTTTATTTGTTAAAAATTAATTCTTGAGCTGAAAATTTCACTACTTCATTTCTGTTTAAACTTCATATTTTTAGTAGCGGAGCGATAAAAACGGGCTTTCGTGTTTTTGGGTTTGAAACTCATCTCTTCCGAAATAAATATTATCCTTTATTCACATTGTGATTGAAAATGCAATAAATCTTTTTTTATATTGAAAATGTAACTATTTCGGCAGAGAATTTGACGATTTTATAAAAAATTAAACTGTTTAAAACTTTAAATATTTTGTAGAAAATTATTAAATTAACTTTTTTAATGTGAAAGCATATTTTCGGGGTGAAAATTCAACTGTCCTGTAGATAATTGATCTATACATTATTACATATTTTTAAATACATACATTTTTTATTGATAAACTTTAAATGCTTTTATTATCATATTCGAAGTGACGTAGGCTGTTTACTTATTTCACAATATTTCCTTTTCATTGTTTTAATTGAGATAAAAAATTTACATAGTCGCGTTCGTACATTAAACTTTTTTATTTGTCATTGTATCCGTATATGTAACCTTATCTTAACTTGTTACAAAAACAGAAAACTTGAAAATTAATCAAAATAACAACGGTTTTTCTGGAAATCAGAAATTTTTATATTTTTAAAAATATATGCCGGATACAAAAAAAAAAGACTAAAATTACAATTGCTACTTTGTGCAGAGTTCTACAAAAAGTTCTTTCTTTATGGGTCAATATTTTTTACGGAATAATTTTAGAAACAAAAAGAGGCGCTTCTTCGAAATTCGACATTGTTCTTAGTAGTTTAGATGATTATTTTCCCACTTTTCGGCATCTGGCAACAACAAGTTTTTAATAGCAATAAATATTTTTGGTAATTGTCGAAAAATAGCGGAAAATTATTATAAAGGTTTTGAATAATACCAGGTTTCCAAAAAAAGTTTCCAGATCATATATTAGTGTTTTTTACAAAAATATTCATACATATATACTTGTAATTGCAAGCAAGAATAAGCACCGGTTTGCCTAAAAATGTGATAAATTCATTCTTCTTCCTTGATTTATTTTATATTCTAAAAATGTGAAAAGTTTTAATGATAATTTGTTCTTAAAAAAACATTTAAAAGAATTGAGCAATTTTCAGTTTATTAGTGTTATTTTATTACATATTCGAACAAAATATCAATTTTTTATCTTTGTTTGCATTTTTATACATCGAAGGAAACTTAAAAAATAAATCTGGGAACAATTATCTGCCTCCTTCCACTCTATCAATCTAGAAGAATAAATAAAGCTTTGTTGTCGACTGGAAGTGGTAAAAGTATATATAGCAGCCATTTATCAAATGGTTTCGCACAATATTTTCCAAGAATCAAATTTCAGTCTACTCTAAAAATGGAAATTTTTACTGGGACTCTACTTCTCACCATTTTCGGTTTTCTTCATTCTGCACGTAAGTATAGAATAATGTTATAATTAATATTGGTTACTAATCGTGCATGCTTGTCATCGAACATATGTTAGATTCTTCAAAAGATTCCTGTTTTAATTGCTCACTGCTAATATATCCAAACACATGAATTCTCTTTATTGCGCAACTTCCTTACATTTTTTTTGAGGATTCATCATTTTAGATTGAAACTCATTTTTTGGTTAAAAATTATACTTCCACATGTGAAAACTTTCCTGGGAATGGACCGAGAGTTTACTGCTTACCCAATTTGGGAGAACGTAGCCTAAATTTCCATTTTTCCCATGCACCGAATTTCGGTGAGACAATATTTTATCTCGATTCAATGCCCTGTAGTACCCTAAATATGCAATGAACCCAGAAGTGTTTCGGGAGTTTTCGATTTGAATTATTTTTCCTATCCGCCGTTACAAGGAACGACAATACTCCTGAGACAGGTATATGATTTAAGAATGTTGTATATGATCTCCAGAAGTTTCTTTAATGGAAGCCTAGGCAGAGATAAAACATTGAATCAACAAAAATAATTTTATTGTGTAACTATGTTCATAGTACATGACAAGAGATTCTTGCACTGTTAATATTTTTATGTGCATGATGAAGCTGGGAAAAATTATACATGATCTATAATGTCATATTCTATTCAATCAAGATAGACATATACAACAGTATTTTAATTGATATTTGACAAGAGCACAACTAACATCAAGGAAGACTAGATACTACGTCATCGCGTGACGGAGAGGATGTTCAACTCATAGGTGGAAATACCATTGAGCATATTGGCAATGGAGAGACATATATGCAAATCTTGGAATACCGCAAGCGGAAACCCAAGCTTTGCGTGTGGTAAAAACGGTCCTTCAAAAAAGATGTCGCTAAATTTTTGGAAAAATTTGGGCTTTCGAATTATCCGTGCTTATCCCACTCAGGTTCATGACAATGCATCGAACTCATCATCCTAGAACTTGCGTACCCCGAATATACCTCTATCGAGATAACGGGGGTAGAGGTTTGCTGAGCTTGGAGTGTCTTCAAAGAAGAACGGTTCTGGTTACAGCCTGCTCAGTTCTTAATAGCACAGATCCTCTTATGAGACTCAAACATCGAAATGAAGTCATCAATGCTTTGGCGTTTCCATATCGTGCCGCAGATATTGCCCTCCAAGATCTGAAGACGAAGATCATTTAGGTCATTGAGTTCTCGGCACCAGCCAATGGTAATATCACCACCAAGGACGAAGGGAAACCGGCAAAATGTCTAGGAATTCCTTCGGAGTCTAGCAGACTGTACCAAGGCTACAAAGTCCATCTTGTAATTCTTATAATCGGCTGTTTTGGTGGTATAAAGGCTTCATTTCTCGGTCAAATCAACAAGATTCCGACTTGTCTGTGTCAGGCTCAGTCCATCGCGAACCGGATGCAAAGGCTGTGCTTGTGGGATAACTTTATCTGGTCCGTCAACACTGTTCCTCATAACATTCTACAAAGTCTGATAGCTCTAAAAAAGTATCCCGAGGTGGAAGCTTCACCTCCTCCTGTTCTGTCTGCGGCGTAAGGTCATCTGCGGCTAGAGAACGGACTCCAAAGAAAAGTGTTGTATGATGCCATCTCGCATGAATTTCATCCATTTCTATTTTTTCTTACAGAATCAAGTTGGAGAGGTGGCCCACTTAGAAACCCGCTCTCAAGCTCATCCTCATTCTCACCCACAGGCCAGCCCTCACGCTCGCTCCGGCAAAATGAAGCTTCTTCGAGTGAACTACCTCCAGCTTTATTAGGTAAGTGCCTTTGTGTGTACTGCCGAAAAGCGCATACCTTCGATTAATTTGAAACTCCGTATAACTATGCATTTTGACGAGCTGATCACGAATATGATAGTGAAAATAGGCGCAAATTCGATTTTCATGGTGGAACTATGAAAATATTATATCTTATATTTTTTACACTTTGCAAATACATAAAAAATACCTCCCTTATAATTAAGCTCGATTTAAAACCTTATCAATGATCAGAAATATCTAAATTTTTCAGAAAAGCTCATTTTACCGAATAAGAGCACAAAAGAAATATTTCTGCAAAATGAATGGCGCACAGAATTCGATTATTTAATACGAAATCCAATTTTGCGGGCTATTTGCAGATCCGGAACATGTTTATTTATGCATAAACGGACATTTTTCAAATATCTTTCATAAGAAATTTCAATAAAATTGCAAACTTGCAATGGTCCAGAACTGAAATCTTGTTTTGTAATCCCATTTCTTGTATGGAACATGCAGTTTTTTATATTTGTTGCTTGTTTGAAATAACGATTAATTATTTGCTAAATTAAATAAAAAGCCGATGGGCACCCGGATACCCCGCGTATGTAACAACGTGGATAAAGTTAGTTGTGTACACAAGGTTCAAGAAAAATTTGTCTTCTCCCCATGTTATTAGAAGTCAGTGAAAAACTTCGTCGTTTTTGAAAGCAGAGGTTATTATTGATAACCGATTTCGTTCTAATTTGTAGAAAGTTTTTTTTTTGGGTATATCAACAAAAGTAGGAGATGAAAACTAAAAAATGTTATTCCAAGAATAAGCGTTGCCCTAATGACTTTCTACA
Organism: Andricus quercusramuli; assembly: GCA_932178445.1. Taxonomy (NCBI): domain Eukaryota; kingdom Metazoa; phylum Arthropoda; class Insecta; order Hymenoptera; family Cynipidae; genus Andricus; species Andricus quercusramuli. The sequence goes on from CAKNXH010001313.1 coordinate 164,044, forward strand.
CAGATCAGTTGTCGATGACCTAATATTGTTCATAACTGTTAAAATTTCAAGTTACTAGTGTACGAGAACTTCGTAAATATAATTTTTTTTTCTTCAAAAATTAGGTGCAGACGACTTTCCGCTCATGCCTCCAAACAGTGTTAGAGTGGAAATGGCGGATGGTTCAAGCTATGGAAGATTGATCTACGAACTCAAAGAGCTCGAACAACCACCACTCTGGATGGAAGATCGTGAAGTTCCTGAGGACCATTTCGCTTACATACATTTCGAAAATAACCAACGTTTTGCTACAGTTGGCTATCTTAACACTCTCATTGCTGAGATGGGATATGATCCTCAGCTTCAGGGTCCAAAGAAGGCTTATGTACGTATAGGAGGCAACCACTTTTATTCAACTGGACGTTTCGACAATTTCCAACCTGGAACCGATCGCACAAACCAGATTTTTGTAACACTGCCACGTGGCCCTATACTTAGTGCAATGTTAGATAAACATGAGCGTATAGAGGAACGCACCGTACCTCATTTCCTATCAATGATATATACCCATCAAGAATCCCGGAAGGAGACTGGTAATGGTGGTGCATTCAATAAGATGATGAAATGGAGACCTTAAACGAGAAATTCGAATGAACCCTGAATGCATTTATCTGTTTTACTTATAATTTACCTAAAAGTGAACACATCTCTTCATATTGTCAGAGAGTTGAGTTTTTGACGGTCCCTGAAAGAAGGACATTTGTTGTGGGCAACTTACTATACTCCACATTCGCAGATGAGACCCCTCAATATATATTTGAATTATTCTCCTTTTTCGACAGAAATTCAAACCATGTTGAGACTTCGTGAGAGCGGTTTAGTCCTAAAAATTTCAACACATAGAACTTGCAATATGAAGAGGTCGTTCGTGGTAAGGGGTGCACGCCTGTGAAAAAAACTACCATCTTGTATCAGAGAGGCTCCCCAACAGCATCCTTTTAGGAAGAGTTTCTTCAAATTTTTATTGGATAATACGAGTTCTCTGCTCGAAATTACACACTGGTAGTGGCTTTTTCGAAAATACTATACATTTTACGGCCTGTTGATTTTAACCGCCTTGCTATTTCACTATTATGTAAATTTTTAAGTTACTGACCAGGCACTTATATTACGGTACAATCTTTTCCTCAGATTTTAATAGATCTAGTACATTTTTGTTTAACTAAGGTATTGTTTTTATTTTTGGTTTGCTTTCTTATTTTTAGAGTTTATTACTCACTACCCTTTTCGCTTCTATTTGTTTGCGTTATTAGTCTACGTTTAAGGACCCTAAATTTAAATACTTAATATATCATTTATGTTATTATATCATTTATTTATATGTATGCCTTCTGCAAATCATGTATATCCAATTGTATAACTAAATAAACTGAGCATTCAACAATATGAGAGTATTTTTTCTGAAAATTTTGCATAAAGTATGGCAAACCAATTTTTTGTTTTGCGAATTAATTTAAAAAAGTATGTATTAAAAATATCCATGAGAATTTTGTCACTTCGTTCAATGGTTGTAGCAGAGATGATCGCTTATATTTTGGTCTGATGCGGGTTAACTTTCGAGTTTCAAAAATTGGACAAGTAGTATGGCAGCAGAACTATCGCTCACATGTTACCGACCAAACTAGGTTCCGTTACATGCTAAGTTACCGACTTTAGGAACAACCCTCACTCGGCAATGCAGATTCCTGTTATGAAATTCTCCTGAATTGGTATGTAAGATATTTATCATGCCGACAGATCCCATGGGATTCCCCGTACTAAGTTTTTTTTCCTACGCATTTGGATCTGATCATGTAAGTTTCTACCTTAAGCTGCCTTTTTACGAAGCAAGATTTTAAACTTACCAATTACATCTCCAATTGACGCGAGTAAGTATCAGTATGAGGAATCACCATCATATACAGTTCTATACAGCGAAAAATTGCAATTTTAGATACAAAAATTAATTTTGAATTAATCTTAACCAAAATAATAAATTTTAATCAAAGCAGTTTAACCTTCAATAATTCTATTCCAAGAACAAATTGTCAGAAAGAATTGAACATTATTTACAAAATTTCTAATAACATCTCATTATCAGTAGAAAGTATTACACCATCTATAATAAACAATGTGCATTTAAGAATCCGTATTCTATAGCTACTTTTGAAGAGAAATATTGAGTTTCAACTCAATTCACCTAATGTTGACAATTATGAATAAAATTTGCAGAAACGTCTTTTTTTCTTTTGGGAAATACGTGTTAAACTTCATGCGGCTTTGGGAATCTAAAAGTCATTTTTTTGAAACACAATAAAACGCCTTCATTTTTTTTTGTAAAGTCAAACAAATTTGAGGCGATGTGCATCTAAATTCGAAGAAAAAGAATTTGGACCACCCTATTGTGTAGGCTTTCTTTTCTTTCAACATATATTATTATATTCAGAAGCCTAAAAAAATTATAAATCGTTTGACGATTTGCTGCTCTTTATAGAACTCGAAGAGAAGAACAATTCAACATTATGACTTTTTTCGATAAAAGAAAATTACCAAAGTTATAGCATTTACAAAATTAAAAAAAAACGATAATGAAAATTTTAAGCCAAACAACGCACGATATGAAAAAAAGTCACAAAAAGAAAAACGTTGCTTTCCGGACACCCTACCAGATTATCACAACAACTTTTTGAATTTTGTTGGAAAATCAGAAATTCAAATTTTAATCGCACAAAAAATAATGAAAAATAAAAAATTTCCTTTTTGCGGTCAAACTATGCAGGATACGACAGAAGAGGAAGAAAGAAAATTGTGAACCCAAGAAAGATCTACAAATTTGTTGATAATAACTTTTTTATAAGACACGTAGTTTTTGTTTTATTCGTAAAAACCGTTAAAATAAAAAAATAAAATTTTTGAACAAACTACACATGCTTCGAAAAAAATGAGACAAACGTTTTTGACCCTAAAAAGAGCTACAAATTTGTTTACCATCATTTCTTGATAGGATTCGTAATTTTTGTTTCCATCGTGAAAAATAACATTAAAAATAAAAAAATTAAATTTTTTGGAAAAACGATGCAAGTGACAATATTTTTTTATTGGACAAATTTTCTTGCCTAAATTGTATCTACACATTTTCTTAGAACCACTTCATGCTAGGATGCGTATTTTTGATTTCAATTGTAAAAAATAAAATTAGAAAAAAATTTAATTTATGGAAAAACGACAGAAGTTACATTAAATGTTTAATAATGAGATTGTTTTTTTATAGAATGCGCACTTTTTTGAATCATACAAGCAAGCCAATAAATATATATTTATTTTAATACCAAGGCAAAACAAATTCATAAATTTTCTGTACTTTTTAAATGATTCAAAAATATAAAATTGTTTACTGAAACTTTTTCATGAGGTGGGAAGAATAGTTTATGACTATCTTTTCTTTGACAATTGTCAGGTGAAAACCTTATGTATCATTTATATATATTGGACAAAACACTGATATTTGTTTTTGTTTTATGCAGAAAAATTTATAAAACAAGTGAAAAATATCATTGTCTTGTCTACTATACAGTGTGTTATAAAGGTTTGGGAACAGCAAAATATCTTGGAAGCGAACCATTTACGGAGAATACGGCCAGCACAAAAGTTGTAGCATTTTCGATGCCCGATCGAATGGTGATCTTGACCTTGACCATGACCTTCACGGTAATTTCAAGGTCAAATTGATTTGTTTAAATGGGAACCCCTATTTTTGACACCGGAATCTGAGAGAGTGATAAATTTTACGCGTAGATATGACCTTGAAAAATCGAAAATTTGGCCGGTGAAGGTCATGGCAAGATCAAACTACGTACAGCAACATGACTCGACTGGCATGCATTTTTGAAGAAAATGTCCAACGCAAGAATTGGAGAATTTTCGACCCCCGATCGATTGGTGACCTTGGCCTTGACCCTCACAGTCATTTCAATGTCAAATTGATTTTACGTCCAGATATGACCTTTACTACTTGAAAGTTTGACCTTGGAAGGTCCTGGTGAGGTCACAGAAAAGCATATCAAGATGACTCGACTCGCATGCATTTTCAGAGAAAATGTTTATTACATCCTGCTTACGTTGTTTGACCTTGACATGACCTTCCATGGTCAAATTTTTGATTGGTTAAGATCATATCTGGACGTAAAACTTTTTACTCCCTCAGTTCCTGGAGTCAAAAATAGGGGTTCCCATTTACAAAAATCAATTCCAACCATAAATGACAGTAAAGGTCATTGTCAAAGTTCAGGTCACAATTCGATTTTGCTCTTCCCATACTTTTAGAACACCCTGTAT
>CAKNXH010001313.1:173396-218045 GCA_932178445.1 Andricus quercusramuli
GTCACAATTCGATTTTGCTCTTCCCATACTTTTAGAACACCCTGTATATAAACTATAGCTAACTTTTCTACATGGGTATTTTGTTACCGATGAATTAGCTGTATTTCTCAATTGAGTTAGGTAATAATTTCACTAATAGAATTAGTGATTTTTTACTAATCTTCAGTGGCCCACATTTTGCTTATTACATCCGTGAAATTTTACTCGTAGTTAGTTGAGTTTTGAAAACTTTGATCCAGAGAAACAACAAAGTATTTTTTGCATTAGAAAGATGTGTTTGTTTATTTTCATGGTTATTTTTTACAACCCAAACAAAAAATACGCATCCTATCAAAAAATAATTCATGACAAATGAATTCAATTTCCTAAATTTTCATTTCTACTCAAAATATTCAGAGGTTTGCGGAAGCTACACAAACTGAACGAAGTTCAATGTGTAACAGGTCCGAATAAAAAGTTCAATTTTGTATAAACAATGTCAATTGGCCGTAACGAATTGAAGCACTTGATTAATTACGTATGATATGGTGATATACATATGTCAAGCGGATGAACGGAACTGTCGTGCAGTGCCTATTCACTGCCTCCCATAACCCTGGTTGAACTGGATAGTGGAGGGGGTAACGCATTTGTTACAGCCTCTGTTACACCCCTCGATTTAGACTGTTTTTAGTCCTCTAAAAATGCAAATAAAATCGATAAATGTTTTTACTATTAATATTATAATGTAACCGTTGCTTGTTTTAATAAAGCATTCTTTACTGAGCACAAAAGGTGAAGTAACGCAATGTTTCTTCATATTTTTAATTAAATCCGAATCGCAGTTGTCTGTGGCATAAAGTGAAAAGTCAGGTTGCTGTCTTTGACAAATCCTATATTCTTCAACCTATTTACATTAGTCTAATTCGTCTTTGTCAATCGGAGAAAAGCTACCTTGGTTAACTAATAAGAACTCATGTTCAGGGATAATGCTAATATATACGGTATCTAGCTTTTCAGGTATAGGGATTATTCTAAGGATTTTCTTTTCCTCTTTGTTTATAACAGAGATCCTAATAATATACATGAGTTGATTCTTGATGATGGCAATTTTGACAGTAGAAGAGTCCATGATGTGTTCGATGTTTTCTTCGCTGTTATCAATATGGTATCGCGTTTTATACGTATCTTCGAATTCTCAAAGTGTTTCTTTCAATATTTTAGACGTTAAATTTGTGGGTGTACAATACCATGTTTTTGAAAATTTATGGCATTAACTGCTGTATCAATATCTTCATTTAATTCGTCGATGAGAATGCCTACTATTATTAATCTACTATATAATTAAGAACTTGAAAAACGTTAAGGCTGCTGGTATAGGCAGTATTAGCGCTGAAATGCTTAAATACGGTGGCGAGTACATACCTCACAGGTTGTGCGAATTGATAAATTTATGTTTCGAGACAGGAGAAGTCCCAGACGATTGGAGAAAGGCGATTATTGTACCAATATATAAAAAGGGAGATAAAAGCAACTGCAGTAATTACAGAGGTATCAGCCTACTAAGTACCGTAAGTAAAATATACTCAAAAATACTTATTCGTGGGATAATGAAAATTTCAGAAGAAAAGATATGGGAAGTCCAAAGTGGATCATGCCAGGAAGATCATGTACAGATCAGATATTAAGCTCAAGACAGATCACAGAAAAAAGCTTGAGAGTAGGAAAGAGAGTTTTCTGTGCATTTATTGACCTAGAAAAAGCATTCGACACGGTAAATAGAAGTAAACTTTGGGAAGTCCTTAAAGAGTATGGAGTGAATGGAGGGCTCCTACAAGCAATAAAAACAATATATACGGGTAGTAAAGCAAGTGTAAGGGTAAATGGGAAATTGAGTGACTGGTTCGATATTATGCAAGGCGTGAAACAAGGATGCGTTATGTCCTCGTGGCTATTTATCATATTCATGGATAAGTGTCTAAGAACTGCCCTCTTCGACGAAAAAGGTATAGATCTCGAAACCGTCAAAGTACGTGGGTTGGCTTTCGCAGATGACAAGATTGTTATGGCAGAATCAGTCGAAGACTTGCAAAGAATGTTGAATAAACTTAATACAAGCATGAAGAACATGGACCTCAAAATTAACGTGAATAAAACGAAAGTCATGGTGTTTGAGGGAAAAAGTGAGAAAACAATATGCAACATTGTCCTAAATGATGTGGGATTAGAACAAGTTGACAAGTACGTATATCTAGGTAGTCTATTCACTAGCGACGGAAAAATATAGGCGCACAAATAAGGGTAAGCAGGTTATCGGTAGAGCAGGATCCATCCTCACGAATAAAAACATATCAAAAAAAGGTAAAATGGCCATACATAATTCCATATTCGTACCAACTGTACTATACGGTAGCGAGACATGGACCTGTCAAGAAAAAGACAGGAGCAAAATCAACGCGATCGGCATGAAACCTCTGCGCATAATATGCGGAAAAACACTGATGGACAAAGTCCGAAACGAGATAATCCTCAAAGAATGTGGTACAGAAGAGACGCTAGCTGACATATGGGAAAGAAATCAGTTAAGATGGTTCGGACATCTTGAAAGAATGAAAGATGAACGACTGACGAAGCAAGTATATAAAGGTAAAGTAAATGGCAGAATGCCCAGAGGTAGACCGCCGAAAGAATGGTTAGAATCTGTAAATGAGACATTAATCCGTAGAGACATAAGAAGTCATAGGAACAGAAGAGCTTGCATGAAGAAATGCATGGACGTAAAGGAAGCTAGAGTAGTATGCCAGGACAGAAAAGTGTGGCGACAAATAGTTTATAAACAGAGTGACAATAGAGTGAATGATGCCTGAAACAAAGACCTTGGATACTAATGGGCCCAAGTGGGGAACCATACATAACAATTTTGTGAGGCTCCTCACTTAAGGTGATCGCTAGAGAGATTGATCAGCAACCTGGGTCGGAGCAGTGTTGCGGAGTGAACGTGTGATTTGAATAAATAACACGAAAACTCCAGATCAATCTAAAATATCTATACCTAACACATATATACATATATACCTATCTACCTTATACCATATAACGACCTACTTTACACCTATATACCTATCCCAATCTACTTTCCAACCGAGCAAGTCACGCCTACCCCGAAAGGGAAATGGCTTAATGGTATAATAATAATAATAATACTTTGAATGTATAGTGACCGAGTGTTATTGTTTGTTTTTTCTCTAATTTGATTCAGAAATTCACTTTCACGGGATTTGTGTTTTTTTTACGGTATTGAGAAGAAGAATCAAGTAGTAGTTTAATAATTTTGGTTTGATTCTTTATGGTCTGTTCCATAATTTTGTTGTCATTAAATATTTGGCCAAATTGTTTATTTATCAACCCATCGTCCCACATCGGGCGCCTATCCAGGTTGCGGATACGGGAACGCCTCCCAGATATGGGTGGTACCGAGGAAATCAAATACCCGGGGTGGACAAAAACCAGCTAGGGGAAGGAACCCCGAACAAGAAACCAGTTATGAGCGGGTACGACAAAGACACAATACCCCAAGGGAGTAGAAATCTCCCTGCCGGTTCCGATCGGGTGCAAGCCCCTGGTGGCCAGTGCCGGTTCCATGGATTTTGTGGGGAACCAATCGTACTTTGACAGGAGCATCTGCGAGGAGCTGGGTGGTCCTTTGGACGTGACGGAGGAGGTGGAAGCATCAATGAATAAGATGGACATCGCAGAAATGGATGCCAGACTCACAGAGACGTATGACCTCTTTGAAGAGTTACGAGGCACCATAAAAGAAATGGTGGATTTCAGCAGCACTAAGAGGAATATGTGGCTTCCAATTAGGGAAGGGCTGCAACGAGCGGAGCGACTCATGAAGGAACTGCGCGATCACTCTATGACGACCGAAGGTCTTCATAGGGATTTGATCGAGAATGTTGGTCGAACTGCCCGAACGAGAGCCATGACCTGAAGGAGAAGGCAAAGAAGAAGACAGACGGAAGCTGCACTCAGACTGACGAAGCCGTGGCAGCTCCCATTCCCCGTGATAGGAAACGAGAGAGGGAGACCACCCTGAGCCCAGTAGAGATGAGTCCTTCCAAACCAAAAAGCAAAAAGCCGAGGACACGTAACTCTCCAGCGCTAACGACCTCGACACCGAAAAAGGTAGAAAGAAAGCCAGAGTCGGCACCAAAACGGGAAAAGAAGCAGAAGAAGATGCAGATGCGAGCTAGAACCGAGGCGGTCCTTATCAGACCGACTGAGGGACTTAGCTACGCGACGGTCCTCAAGGACCTCAAGAAGAAGGTGAAACCTGACGCCCTTGGCGTACAACTCAAGGGGGTCAGGCAAACGAGACACGGTGAGGTTCTAGTAGAACTGGGACCTAAGTCACAGGGCAGAGCTGAGCTGTCAGCTGCAATCAAGGAGGCGGTTGGTAACGCGGATAGCGTACGTGAGCTTGTCCCTCGCATCGAGGTCGAGATTCTGGACCTCGATACGACGACAGATACAGAAGAAGTAGAGAAAGCTGTGGGAAAACATTTTGGCAAACCGGCTGGAATCATCAGGGTCAGCCTCACGAAAGGACCCTTTAGAGGCAATCTGAAGGCTTTCGTGGAGCTGGCAGAAGATCTGGCTGTCAGTCTGGTGCGTATTGGACACCTTGAGATGGGGTGGGTATCCTGCCGTGTGCACAAGAAGGCGGAGGCAATAAGGTGCTACCGCTGCCTAGGCTTCGGCCACATGGCAGCGAATTGCGAGGGTCCAGATAGAACCAAATCATGCTGGCGATCCGGCAAAGAGGGACATAAAGCTGCGGTATGCGAAAGCACACCGCAGTGCTACCTCTGCGCCGCAAAGGGAGATAAGCGCTGGACAGACCATCGCCCGGGGACAAGGAGTTGCTTGGCGTTCAGAGAGGCAGCCTCGCTGAGGAAGCCTCTTGGACGTGCAAGCTAACATCGTAGCTAGGCAGGTTCGACAAGAAGCCCAGTTCACCAGAAGTAGACCCAGCTGGCAAAAAGAAGGCAGGCCGAGGCGCGGCAAAAAAAAAAACCGCACCCCCTTAAATAATGCAAAAGCGGTTCCAGGGGGAATCATGCCAAGAAGAAAGGGTGGTGGTTTTTAGTGGGTCCCTTGGTGGCATTTTTATAATGACAAAGTTGATTTTGTATAATGTATGGTTATACTCAAGGTATAATTGAATATTATATACGTCAGGGTCATTGTAGTGATGCGACTAAGATCCCCACACTACCGGGAAGTGCGGACCCTTCACGGTGTGTTTTCCTAGAACATTATGCAATAATATTTCTTTTGTTTTCAACCAATTGAAGCAGGAAGTGAATGTTTTAATTTCAAAATCTTCGGGGCAGTGATTGCAGTTAACTCTGATCCATTGTAAGTTTCGCTGTATTGAGTTAACCCTATCGTCCGTGCCTGTGAGGTTGATATTAATTAGGAGTGTCCACTCTTCGTTGAACAAATAAGCTGATCCTATTTCTATTTTTGAATCTATTTCTAGTAAAATCAAGGTGTCCATCCTTCTACCTTCTTTTGTCATTTAGTAGAATTACATAATTATTATTGTCTAACTTTTCTGTGATTACAGCTGGCCCTACCCAACTAGGGGAGAGTTTGTTTTGTTTTTGGTGATTTATGAGTTTAACCAAATCTCCTGGTTCGTATATAGGGTGAGGTAAAACAATTTTTGAGTCTTGAAGTCGCTTGTATTTTTCTTTTTGAATCTGCAATCTCTTCCGAGCTTTTCTCAAATAATTTTCGTGTCTGTTTTTCCACATCTCGATCAATTCAGAATACTTTTAGCTTCGTGTTGTGGCCAGAGATGAAGGTAAATTAGCTTCTCTGCCAAAAGTGAGTTCAAACGGAGTACAACCAGTACCTTCATGTTTCATAGTTATGTGAGCAAGTGTTAGGATCTTTAGGTTCTTGTCTCATTCGTTTTGGTTGTCTTCGATGCTCGTTTTTAACAAATTTTTAATTTTTCGAATATATATATATATATATATATATATATAAAGTGATCGAATAATCCTTCTATTATAGATTCGGACTGTGCATTTTTCAAAGGGATCAGCATTAGATATTTTGTTAACATATCTTGCATACTCAAGATATATTCATGCCTTTCAGTGGTCTGAGGTAGGGGGCCGAAGATATCCATAGCTATCTTCTCATTTGGTTGCGTAGGAGTGTCTGGGATTATTGCTTCAGCTCGTCTCGTAATTCGGACGGTTTTCTGCAGTTGTCATGCTGGACATTTTTTAACGTAGTCAATGACTTCGTTTTCCATGCCTCTCCATTCCCCTAGTGTCCTCGCTCTTTCGATGGGTTTATTTTCGCCATAACGCTGTGCCATAACGGATCCATGAGATTCTTTGATGATGTCCATTTTTTCCTGCCTAGTTGATTCACTCTGTGGTGCGTAGCAATAACGGAAATCGCTGTCAGGGTATTTAAAATACAAGAAGTTGAGCATTTCTTCTATTTGAATTTTTTCTATAGGTGTGATTGTCGAGTCATTGAAATGGAATCGAAAAATACTTAGTTGACTTCTTAACATTTCTTGCGTAACTTCCTCCAGGATGGTAAGCCATTTTTTCTCGTCATATGTTGGAAGTTGAACAGTGTTGATGTCTTTTGATCTGGGCAACTTTTGCAATTATGAATATACTCGGTGACAGCATCGCGGACTCTTGGCCAAGTATTAGGGATGAGCGATTCTCTCGTAAAGATCGATTCATGAATCGATCCGGGATCGAATTTATTAAAATCGACTCAGCAAAAAAATCGAATCGAAAGAATCAAGCTTGAAAGAATCGATCTTTTAAGGCCATGTGACGAGTTGGTCACGTGACCGGATTCCTACCTTACTGACGCTTTTTTTAATTCTCAACTTATTTTCACACGAATAGCCAAATCGAGTTTTTTTTGTACAAATTTTTTTTTGCTTTTCTCAGGATTATTACAATTTAGGACCAGAGCCGCCTTTCTTAGTGCTTCTTATTTATTATCCCAAATTTTCAACTCGATGTGGCTATTCGTGTGAAAATAAGTTGACAAATAAAAAATGTGTCGGTAAGGCAGGAGTCCGGTCACGTGACCCACTCGTCACATGGCCTTAAGATTGATATAAAAATGTCCTAAATAATTTATATTTAATTATAAATCGTTACATTTATCCAATTTCAAATAAAATCCCAACTCCCCTTTCTTCTCTTTTTTATTTCTTTCGACTTTTATTTTCATTATTATCAAATGACAATATGAAAGCATGCAACAATATTTACCAACGTTTCGGTACTCACACAGCACCCTTACCAAGGCAAGAAAAATTAGAGCATGTGAGAAGAGCGACAAAGCAACGACGCTATCTCCTCGATTATTCCAACTATTACAAAATATGCGAAGAGGCGCGGACGAGACGAGAAATTGTTTTTTAGTGACAAAACTTGCAAAACGAATTATAAAATAGACCTACTTTTTAATCGCTTTTCATGAAACTCCCAGGGCCAGATCCTTCACAAACATGAATTCAAACCAAGTAACAAGCAGGCAAAATATAAATACATGCTGTTGGATGCTGTTGGAATATAAAGTGCAGGCAATCAGAGGAGGTGTAAAACGAATTAGATGAAATTGGATAGTGGAATATAAAAAGTACCACATTACAATTCGAACCAAAATCTGATATTCGAACAACTAATATATAAATATAATTATATTTATCTTATTCTTTCTTCTGTCAATGATAATATATTTGCTTCTGTCTACTAAAATATACTCAAATATACTAGTCTGTCATGGTCGAACAAACTATGGTCTCGCCACGCTCAAGTAAAAAAAAGTCAACCAATCAGACGGGTCCCATCACATGCAACTTTGATGCCATAAAAAGTTTCGGACCTCCTTTTCTAATAATAAAGGATAGAAAAAGACGTCTATTCCATTTCGAAACTTTGGTAATAAACATTTTGAGCGCAGGTTGCGCTTGCGCTTCGATTGAGATGCAGTCTGGGGCACAAAAGAAAAAATTATAGGAGCAATAAAGATCAAGATTACTTGTACAGGTTCATGGGCAGGATCGCGTCCAGAAACATGGCCTGGATCCTCCAAGGTTCCTGTACAGAAATTTTCAGCTGGGTGCAGCACCAAGATGACTTCTACTTTTTACGATTGTCTAAAACTGTATTCACGAGTCGATGCCTTAAAGAGGCATTATACGAGTACTCGTGCAGGAACACAAAAAAATGTCCTGTCAACCTGAAGTTCATTGAAGTTGTCCTAGTATTTCAAAATTGGGTTCTTTGTAAATAAATTTGGAAAAGAATCGATCTTTGGAATATTACAATTACAAATTTGGTAAAGGCTACTTGACGAATTGAGAATTTATAAATAAATTTTCAAAGAATCTACCTTCGGAGGAATACTATATGAATGTATTATTTTGAAATGATTTTGCAATAAAGAAAATTTTGAAATATTTGGATTTCAAATTTAGAATAGTGCATAATTTGGAATTTATTTATTCCCCCACTCATTTTCTCATAGCGTTGACGTTATTAGATCACTCGACTTTAAATAATGCAAACTATTCAAGCATCCCTTTTTATAAGTGGAATAATGATTTTGCTGATAAATTTAAAGAAATTATTCAGTATACTCCAAATATGAACTCTGCAATGTTGTTGATAGACGACCTTTCGAACAAATTAATTAATATTATCAAAGAGACTGCGACCTGAACTTCGAGTACAAAACTGAGTCGCTTGAAGCCATAATTTCATACACAATGCAGAAAAAGTAGATAAGATCTGAAACAAGTACTTAAGAAATGTGAAACTCAAAAATTAAATCCTGATGTTGTGTCGATTTATACGAATTGTTAAAAAGTAGATACAAAATTATTAGATTCCAAGAAGGAAGATTATAAAAATTCCTTAATAGATTCTCTCGCCAATGCAATGGACTCTAAACAAGTCTGGAAGATAGTGTATAGCGATAATTTTAAAGCTTCGTATGAAGATGATATAGACTTAAGCATATGGGAACAGTACTTGAAATCTCTTCACCAAGTTCGGTATCAAAATTCTTAATTAATAACAATGAATCGTTTTCGAAATCCTTCTGTTGATTTACATATGTTAATAATTTATTTGATGTTGTTATTCTTGTTTTAGAGGCCTTCAGGGTTTCATTGATAATCAGAAGGTTTTTCGCCCAAATGTTCTTTCTCCTTGAAGCTCTCTCTCTGTTCTTTGAGTTTCAGGCGCTTTCCTTTTTTGTTGAAGTGGGGACGCAGGTAGTGGCGTGAAGCTCCTTTATTGAGGTCTTGTACCCTTTTTCCTGACTTTTCAGTATTCTTCAAGGTGTTGGACAGGGGTGCCGGTTTCGGGTGTTGCAGCAATTCGGGGTCCTGTGTTTCTTGTGGACGGTTCGGGCAGTTAAGTCCTTCAATTAAAGTTAACGTTAAATTCAGTGCTTTCATTTGTAAATTCCTTGTTAAGTGATTCCCGACTCGATCAACTTCTGGTGTTGTGGGAAGTGACGAGTCGGATGACGTGTCACCTCCGGTTGCATCCGGATCGATCGTTCGGTGAACGATCGTGGTCGTAGCTTCCGGAGGCTACATCTGTGCCAATTTTCTACAACAACCCAAAACCTTTTTCGGGTGGAAAAGGAGTGACTTGTTGGATAGGCTCCGGGACTCTTGGTTCGGATTGAATTCGACAAAAAGGTATTTAAAGGTCTGATTAATAATGGTGATACATATTCTGGTTTCTTGTTCGTCGACTTTGACATGACTAAACAGATTCCTTCGTTACCCCACGCAAGTCCGTTATTAAATAACTAACAACATATAACTCTAGATGAAACTATTGCAAGTTCGAAACTGTCAGAAAATGGTGAGGCCCCAGGTCAGGATGGTAATGGCTATGAATTTTTAGAAAATTTCAGTGGCAATCTGATGCTCTATTTGAATTCGTTATTTGATAGAATAATTGATGAAGAAAAGGTCCCAATATCGTGGTCGCAAACATTTCTCAGAATGATACACAAGAGAGGAAATGTCAAAAGGCTTACAGCTTGAGCTGAAGACAGGCAAATCCTTCCAGAATGACAGACATGTTTCAAGGGCGGGATATGTTGCACGGATCTGATCTTTATCCTTAACGCAATGAGTAAAAATCGTCTGACACTGAACGGAGGCGAACTTTTTGTACTCTATGTTGACTTTAAAGTAGTCTTTCCTTTAGTTAGTCATAATATCTTATGGAACAACTCGATCTGGAAAGGCTGTGAGTCAAAATTCATCACATTGGTAATAGATTTTTACTCGAAAGCTAATATTGCGATCAAGAGAAATAAGGGCACCTCTGGATCGGTAGATGAAACGAAAAGCGTCATGCAAGAGAAGGCTCTAAGTCCAAAAATGTTCACATATTTAATTGCTGATTCGCAAGAATTTATGGATGCCAGAGGTATCAGAGGTTGAAATGCATAAGATTCTTGAAGGATTATTAGATTACTGTATTATAATTGAGCTGGAAGTCAACATAGACAAAACAAAAATAGTAATCTGCTAAATGAATGTTTGAAGAAATAGTAGATTTTTCGACAAAAAGATAAATTCTACATAAAGATGATTAACTTTTTCATAAAAGATCATTTTTCTACAAAATACAAAAATTTTCAAACATCTAGTTGAGTTTTAGACTGAAAAAGATAAATTTTCAACCCAGAAGATGATTATTCTACCAAAAAGATGAATTTTCAACCAAGAAGGTTAATTTTGTTCTGCAAAGGAAGAATTTTCATGAAATTAAATAACTTTTCAACCAAAAAGGAAAAATGGAAATTTTTAATAGAAAGAAAATTGGGTTTTCAAACAGAAAGATAAATTTCCAACCAAAAAGATTAGTTTTTTAACAAAAACAGGCAAATTTTCAACCAAGCAGTTCAGTTTTCAACTAAAAAAATTAATTTTAGACCAAAAAATTGAATATATAATTTTTTTTAATTGAAGTAAAAAAAATGTTTTAACCAAAAAAGAAGAATTTTTATGGAAATGCATGATCTTTCTACCAGAGATAGATACATTTCGTTGGTTGAAAGTTAAATTATTTTCTAAATAAAAAACTTTTTTTGTGTCAAAATTAATTTTTCAAAACTGTAAATATAACTATTCCATTGTTGCTTCGAAATTTAACAATTCGTTTAAGAATTTGTTTTTTGGTGGAAGATTCATTATTTTGGTTAAAGAGAAGATTCTTTGGTTTAAATTTGAACTATATTGTTAATAATTCACGTATTTTGTTGAAAATTCGTATTTTATGGTAGAAAATTAATCTCATTAGTCGTCAATTCATTTATTACGTAGAAAATAAAAATCATGAATTTTCATCATAGTTCTTCTTTCTTGATTAAAGATAATTTTTTCAACTTCAATTAGAAATTAATTTAAATTTTCAATTTTTTGGTTTGAATTCTTTTTCAGTTGCAAACTCAACTATTCGGTTAAAAATTTGTCTTTTTCGGCAAAAAACTAATCTTTTTGTTTCAAAATCCACATTTCCTTCACTAAAAATTTATATTTTTTCCTTCTGGCTGCAAAGTTATTTATTACCATAAAAATTCTTCTTTTGCAGTGCGAAATTGACCTATTGACCTTCCTGGTTGAAAATGTAGCTTTTTGGCTGAAAATTCAGATACTTGGTTACAAGTTGAAATATTCTGTGAATAATTGATTTCTTTGTGATTAAAGATTCATAATTTTTGTTGAAAATTTATCGTTTTAAGCCTCAAACTCAACAAGTTGGTTAGAAATTTATGTATTTTGTTGAAAATTTGTCTTTTATGATAAGGAAATATTCTTCTTTGTGAAGAGTTTATCTTTTTGTGGACAAATTCGATCATATTTCTGAATATAGGGAAAGAGCTCGCTTTATGACAATTGCCAAGTGAAGACAATATTTCATGGGTAATTTGCTTCACATGATCTTCAAAAATTAAAAGCCTGTATATTTATTGGAATTGTTCTCGCGGGATAATATGAACCTTACAGGTCGGCCTGGGCTGCGCGATTTTGCATTTTTAGGTTAGGATATCTCAAAAACCTGACGTATAGCAAAAATTTGAATAACGGATTCAGTTTTAGGATACCAAAATCCTTCGGGGTCAAATAGTCCTGTTTTTGGGTACAAAAATTATGTCATTTTTGTCGGCCTGTGTAGCTATTTGTATCTTTTGTATCTTATAATGCGGAATGTCATACTTTGTACAAAATCTCCGGAAAAAATACTCTCATATTATTAAATGCTGAGTTTATTTAGTTTTACAATTGAATAGTGTAATCAGGTAATAACAGTCCCCATCCGTATAATATTGGTTTGGAACCAAATCTCACGTGCTTTTGTGAAAAACAAAATTTTAAATTTATTCACTCATAATTGAATGTGCGTCTGTGGAGGTTTAATGAAGTATATTAGAACACCTTAATGATTTTGAGAGTTATTTATTATATCCGTAAATTTAATGCAAACATCAGAAAGATTAATAGGTTATTTCTTAGAGAAGGTTATAAAGATTATTTAGACGCAATACCTTTGATTTATATGTTCATAGCAACCTTAGTTACGACTATGGAAGAGGAAAATTTTAAATATTCAGAGGGTACATAGAAGAGTACAGATTATAAAATTTTGTGAATTGTTTCGAATACTTTTCGGTAAGCACCGAAATTCTAGAACGAATTTCTTGGTATTTGAGGATAGCTACATATGCAATATGTTAAGAAAAGTTTAAATAAATTTGTAGATATTCAAAAAAATCCGAATTTTTAGAAGAAAATTACCTATTTG
Source organism: Andricus quercusramuli (assembly GCA_932178445.1). Taxonomy (NCBI): domain Eukaryota; kingdom Metazoa; phylum Arthropoda; class Insecta; order Hymenoptera; family Cynipidae; genus Andricus; species Andricus quercusramuli. The sequence continues at coordinate 186,281 of CAKNXH010001313.1, forward strand.
AAAGATTCTTGATTGACGCTGTTAACCAAACCGAACAAAAATAATCAAAAACGAGAAATTATAGTCTCGGCGCGCATGACTATGGTTCTTCCCAGGTATATGCGTCTAATAGTTCAGGAGTTACGATGCATACCGGCTTATCTCGACGTTCGACTAACATTGCACTAAATATAGGGCCTTGTGGCATTGTTACAAAAATATGCTCGCTGCGATCGAAATTAGTCATTTCAACATTGAAATTACGGAAACCACTAGCTGTAAAATAGTAATCTTTTCCGAAACGAATATAAGCCTTTTCTGGACCATGACGGAGAAAATTACGTTCTTGAGGGAGAGTCAAAGAATTCAGATATAGAAATGTACGAAAACGATAGTTATTTGCGTAATGTATATAAGCGCTATGTTTCCGAGGACTTCCATTACCTTCCATCCAGTTGGGTGGTTTTTCGCCCTGGCTGAGTTTGTAGAGAATTTTTCCATAGCGAGAGCCATCCGTCATATCCACTGTGACGCTGTTTGGAGGCATATCTGGAAACGGCTCTGCACCTAATTTTTAAAGAATGAAATGTATATTTATGAAGTTCTCGCTCACGAGTAACTTGAAATTTAATAATTTTGAACAATTAGGTCAACTATGATAAAGAAAATTTGTACATTCGTTTGCAATATTTGAATAAGCAATCCCAGACACGAAGTTGAGAGAAATACAGATACCAAGGGCGAAGCGTGAGGTGAATACATTATCGAGCGCGAAGAGCGAGAACCAATGGCGACCGCTTTGGAAACTTCGAAAACGGAAAAACCTACAGGATTTTATCCAGGGAAAAATGCGAAGTCAATTTCCTTTAAAATATGCATTTTTGAAGTTAAAATTCGAAACTTATTTTAAAGGTCTTCAAGGGCCAACGATTCTTTTTTTTCTAAATCACAGCAATTTTTGTTCGTTCAACAAATTATTATATACTTACCAATCTGCCCGCTTTGCATTGGCAGCCCTGCTGAAGCGCGGTTACGTCGTGGTCGTGGTGTAGATACATCTGTAAAATATAACATAGGGATTTTTGTTTAATAAATTTTTTAACGAATCTACAAAATTTACTATAGGTCCAAACTAAAGATAGCTCAAATGTAATCCCAAATTCAGTCAATTTTAACTGAGGCACCAAATTTCGATCAAGTAAATATGTTCTGAATATGGCATTAAATATAACATTGAATATGACATGATTGAAAATATACGATTTTTGCTCATGCATACACAATAATATGTTGAATCTTAAATTCAATATCGAAATTCATAGTGCGTAAAGAGTCAACTGAAAAAGACTCATGAAATGTTTATCTTGCGCTATATTATTTCATGTAACTTCATGAATCCGTTTCTTATGTATACTGAAAATTCTACAATCACGGTTGAACCTGCGAAAACTAAATTTTTAAAATTTTTGTATTCTAATCTAACATTTTTGTATTACTCAGTTTTAGCATTTTTAAAACAAATATCCACTTTATTGGATCCGTCATTTTGAATTTGTAACTTTCGACGCCAAATTCGAAATCAGAGACAATAAAAAATTCTTTATGCCAAGTTTCAGAAAAATATGTGAAAATGTAACAACTTCGACCGCCATATTGGATCCGTCAGTTTGAATTTTTAACTTTTCGTGTTTACTTTAAAGTCGGCGAGCCAAAACTCATCTCATTCCAAGTTTCAGAAAAACGTATGCAAATTTATGAACCCCTTTGTTCCAATTTTTATATAGGTGCGTTCGGGCTTCAAAGATACGCCACGATGAATGCAGTTTTCTCAAATATTATTTTCGAGTGACTTTTAAATGTATGAAGAATAAGCGCCTATGACAAATTTTGGACATGCACTGTATTTCTAAAAACAATCCTGCAGAAAGTCGCATCGCTGAAGGGCCATCAAACTTCAAGAAGCCATAAAAACACAAAAATTTCGAGCACAATTCATATGTCCAGCAGAACATTATCGAAGTTAGTAAATTTAAAGGAGGATTTTCGGGTTTCAATTGTGTGTAAAACTACGAATCTTGTCTGTGATTGGCCAGCGCGTCCTATCGTGGGAACCGGTCGAACTTTATTGGCCAATCAAGTATTTTTTTAAACCCGGGAGGACGGAAATCAAAATCGAATTGGCATTATATCCATTGACGCTATTGATGTTATTAGGATGTTTTGAGATTCGGATTGCTTCTCTATGCTTTCTTGAAAATTTTGTACGTTTTTGCGCTGATGGTTGTTTTTCCACATAAGATGCTATGTCCTGTTTCGATATGATGCTCAGCTAGTGCTGATTGCGTGAAATATTTTAGCCTGACTTTACTCTCATGTTCCTTTACACGTTGGCTCACCGCTCTCCCGGTTTCTCCAATATACAATGGAGTTGATGACCAATCGCTTTTGAGATGGATGGTGGTGGGAGGTGGCATGTAGGTATCTGTTTGTATGGGTAGGTTTTCTCCTCCCACCACCACCCATCTCAAAAGCAAGCCGTCATCAACATAGGGAAGCAATCATAATCTTAAAACACCCTAATAACATCAATAGGGACAATCACAGGCATCGTAGAGAGTATATATAAGAACAACATAACCTGAAACTTCAGCTTTAGGTCAGCGCTGAAGAAGTGAACTGCAATTTTCACGAAATGTCAGCAAGATTCATAGTTTCGCACACGATTGAAACCCGAAATAGCTTCAAATTTTAATGACAAGGATTGTAATCAAAACTGTTATCGAGCTACTCATAAAGGTTAAGTGTACAATAATATTAACATAAGATAACATTTTGAGAAAAAGAAGCTCTAAATACTCAAACGTTTTTTAGAAATTAATTAATTTCTTGAGAAATATTGAAATATGTACCGGACAAATCATTCTTCAAGATCAGGAGTGAAAGAAGTGACATATAAAGTCTGCAAAGAAATTCTCAATATAACCTTTCAACCCAAAATTGCAAACAATATTCTTAAAGTTTTATTTATAATTTTCAGCAGTTGATCAAGAGTACTTAGATTTCCACGAAGAACTAGGTAAGGAGAATGACACAGAAGAAGATGAACTTTGATGACTTTGAGTTCCGCAACCTAAGCTATTACGCATGGCTCCAGAAGAACTGTTGAGTAGAAATTTCCCACACCGTTTAATTGCTTAAGCTGACACTTTTTCCTGCTTTCCGTAAAATGATTATAATATTGATTTTTAGATTCATCTGCACACACTCATAAAAATAGACGAAAAGGTGAACAAAAATTGAAAGCCAAAAGGGGATGTATTTGTTCAGGCTTCATAATTCACAAATGTCAGAAGAATGGCAAACCAAGTAACTTAATTTTCTAATAACAAAAACTTATATTTGAAAGACTCTAGCATTCCTTACTTGAGAAGATGTAGAAGAAAAATGAAAGAGTTTAATTTTAAGTTTAAAAAAAATAAATTTTTAACAGAAAAAATGCATTTTTAACAAAATAGTTTAATTTCCAGTCAAAAAGAAGAATTTTTATCCAAAAAGAATAATTATCCACCAAAAAATTATTTGTACCAAAATATACGAAGCTTCAACCGAATACTTGAACTTTCAACTGAAAAATACAAATTACTAACAAAAATGAAGGTGTTTCATTTTAGCCCAAGAAAATAAATTTTCAATAGCTGAACTTTTAACTGGAAAGTATAAATCATCAAAGAAAATTAAATAGTTTAATTTTAAGTTGAAAAAGTAAATAGAAGAAAAGGAATTTTCAACTAAAAAAGATACATTGTGTATGGAAATAACATCAGTTTAAGTTGCAGTCAACAGAACATATATTCAACAACAAAATTAATTCGTGACAAAAGAATTAAATTTTTAACCAAACAGATGAAAAGTTGAAACCATTTTTTTCAAGATTTAAAAATTCTATGTATAGCTATCTGTGAAACAAGAAAATTTGAATAATTTATACCTACGAGCTTTTTTCGATAATAAGAAAATTATCAGAGCTATAGCATTTTCAAAATGTAATTTTTGTTTTATTCGTAAAAAACGAAAAAAAATTAAACTTCGGAAAAACGAAACAAGCTGTGAAAAAAACTAATGAAACAAAAGTTGTTCACCCAAAAAGAGCTACAGATTTGTTTTGGATTCTTTCTTGATAGAATGCGTAGTGTTTGTTTTATTCGTAAAAAACAACATTAAAAATAAAAAAATTAATTTTTTGGACAAAAGACACAAGCTATGAAAAAATTGAATAGACAAAAGTTGCTCTTCCAAAAAAAATGAAAATTTGTCATCCACAATTTCTTGAAAGTATGCGTCGTTTTTATTCTAACCGTAAAGATAACAATAAAAATAAAAAATTCAGATTTTTGAAAAACGACACAAGAGACGAAAAAAAATGAAAAGACGAAAATTATTCAAATAAAGAAAATCTACTTTGTTATAAACACTTGTTATAAAACTATATTATAACTAAAAACTAACTTTTTGGAAAAGGGACACAAACTATAATAACGTTTTATTGAAAAAAATGTTCGGCCCGAATTATATCTAAAAATTTGCTTAGAACCGCATGACGCTAGCATGCGTATTTTTAGTTTAAATCGCAAAAAAATATTATTGAAAATAATCGAATTAAATTAATGGAAAAATGAGACAAGCTGCAATAAAATTTATAATAACATAATTGTTTTTATGTTTGTTTGTAGGATGCGCACTTTTTTACTTATAAAAACAAGAGTACAGAAATAAATATAATATACGTTTCATATAATAGTTGAAAATAATGTAAAAAAGTTCGAATTTTGGATAAAATCAAGTGCGAAGCACGAGATACGTGATGAGAATGTGTTCGTTAAAGCTGAAGGAGCTTTAAAAAAGAGACTTCAAAATCACCAAAATACAGCTGTTGATGCTTTGACCTTTAATTTTAAAAGACCTGTGCACAAAGTCGTATGCACTATTCGCTATGAATAATAATTATAATATAATTCCATACTTACATGCAGAATGAAGAAAACCGACTAAGGTGAGAATAAGTAGAGTCCCAGTAATAAATTCCATTTTCTCAGTAAAGTGAAAATTGATTTCCGAGGAATTACAGTTAACAAGGGACTCGACAAAAGGCTGCTACCTATACCAACTTTTATCACTTCCACATGAAAAAAGTTTCCTTATTTGCCAGACCTTCTTTTAATAGAATCTCCAGAATCATTGAACAATCAAACATTACAATAGATCTAATAGATTGCTTGGCAGAAGCAGTAAAAACAAAAATTAAAATTATTTTCCTTGAACTGTCTGCCGCTGAGACACTTTACACTCTTCAAGATTTCAAGTCGAAATATATTACAATCTTTAACAAAATAGTTGAATTTTCTAATTGAAAAAGATTTTTTCCGAAAGAAGGTTTACTTTCAACATAGAAAGACAAATTTTCAACAAACAGAAGTTAATTCATAACCAAAAGGTTGAATTACCAACTAAACATTTGAACTTTCAAGCAAACAAGAAAGCGATTTTTCAACCAAAGAGAGGAATTTTCAACTCAAAAAATAAATTTTGAATAAAGCAGTTCAACTTTCAGCAAAGTAATCAAAGTTTTGAATAAAAAGATAAGTTTTTGAGAAAATATTTGCATTTTCAACAAAATAATTGAATTTTTGTCTAATACTTGTCAGTACCTATTTTCTTAACATTTTGAATTTCTGCTGGTTGAAAATATGTTTATTATACTTTTTGATTCGTGTTTATTGGTAGAAAATTAATGTTCACTGTTGAAAATTCCTTTTATCGGTGAAAATTTATTTCCTTGACCTAAAATTAAATTGCTTCATTTTTGTTAGTGATTTATATTTTTGAAATGAAAACTCAAGTATTCAGTTGAAACTTTAAATATTTTGGTAAATATTCTTTTTTTGGTAGATAATTATTCTTTTTAGATTTACATTCTTCTTTTTGGGTGGAAAATTCAACTATTTTTTTAGAAATTCATATTTTCTGTTAGAGATTTTTTTTCTTAACTTAGAATTAAACTCTTTCATTTTTGTTCCGAAGCTTCTTAAGTTAAGAATGGTAGAATCTTTTAAATATAAGTTTTCGTTAATAAAAAATTAAATTGCTTTGTTTGCCATTCATCTGACGTTTGTGAATTGTGAAGTGAGGTTTTTTGACAAGTATTTTTTTTTTAATGTTTAAAACACTTTTCGAGACATTTAGATCCTTATTGAGGAGGAACTGTAGTGATGAAATCTGCAAACAAAATTTCTTATATAAATACATATAGCTTTTTGAAAACTTTGTTCTGCAACAATAAAATATTTTGCTCTAAAACTTAGAAAAACATTTCTGAATGTTTCGTCACTTAACTTATCATCGAATTCTGTAAGATGAGAAAATTTTTTAAAAGCAAGTTGTAGATTGTTACTGTAAATAAAACATTGTGAATTTGGCAAAAGATCCACTCTTTCAGCTAATATGAGTTGTGTATCTAAACAAACAAGTTAATATCAAGTTAATTATTTTCGATAATAATTTTCAGAAACTAATGGCTTATGATTGTCAAAATATATTTACATAAGGGAAATTTGGAACCTTCGGTTTTCTTTAATATTGACTGAATTTGGGATTACGCTTTGCTGCTCTTTATTTTGGATCAATAGCAAATTTTTGGGGTTCATTGAAAATATTCTTTAATAAAAATCCCTATATTATATGTTACAGATGGGAATGATGAGCCACGTGGAGGTAGAGCACCAAGGTGCCGGCTGCGTACAAGACGAAGGTCAGATCGGGCTGCGACGCTAGAAAAAATCGGCGGCTATGCTCCAGAAAGTTTCACCATTCAACGTTAATATATTCAATTTTTTTTTTAAATTAAAAAAAAAAATCGCTGGGAAGCAGAAAAAATGCCAATTTTATTTCTTAACCGTCAATAAATTGTTCTCGCTGACTGGTGTTAGCGTTAAAAACCATTTGGGAACATCTAAATCCAAATCAATTCTACGTAAAACAAGTTCGCTTCTCTTGAAAGGAAGAATATAACATACCAAATTTGTCTTGCACACTACTGCCAAAAAACTCTTAAAACTTCACCTTTTTCTATCAAACACTCTCAGAATTGACATTTGGTCTACATTGGACTGCATATCATTGGACTAATCCCAACGGATTAAAGATCTTTCCACTCAAAAACAATAAATAAAATTATACAAATTACTTCCAGTAAGGCACACGCCATTAAATAAATGAAATAATTTTGCAGTAGCTCCTTCGAAAATCCCGAAACAAGAAATCATCAGTTTTTGGAATCCACAATATATACCCTTCCACCCGAAGAAGCGAATAACATACGGCGAAGAACGGTCAACATTTTATGCCAAGCCTAACTTCCCTTCTCAAACTTAACAAAACGAGAAAAAACAGTAATAAAAAAACTCAATCAGAATAAAGACATCATAATATTGCCCACAGACAAAGGTAAAGCAACAGCAATAATGAATAAAGAACACTATAGCAACAAAATCATGGACCTTCTAACTGACGATACATATAAAAAACTTAAAAAACACCCCACAACAACAATAGGCAGCAACACCAAAACCCCTTCAAATCACTCAAAACTTGACAGCGAAATAATATCTAAATTAATGCCTATTGATCCCATCTCTCCAAAACTTAAAGGACACCCAAACATCTACCAAAACAACATTTCACTCAGACCGATCGTCTGCGCAATAAACTCACCAACTTACAACCTAGCACACTTCCTCGCCAAAGAACTGAATCTTAACATAGGAAACTCTATGAAGACATCCTAGTGAGTTTGGACGTAGCATCTCTCTTTATGAATAATACCTACTTCCCTTTCAACAACTAATTCTGCGAACAAACCTCAGGACCAGCAATGGGATCCCCAACCTCACCTGTAATAGCCAACGTCTTTATGGAAAATCTATAAACTAAAATCTTCAACCAATCCAGGTTCAAATCAGAATTTTTGTGCCGTTACGTTGACGACACCTTTGTCATCTGGAGACATGGACTAGATGCACTAAACAAATTGTTTGATTTCATCAATCGAATACACCCCAATATCCAGTTCACCATGGAAATTGAACAAAACGGAAAATTCCATACAAAGCTATCTCCATACCAGATAAAGATAAATTTCCAAGGGAATTATAACATTTTTAACAAATCTTCATATAAAACGATTACATAAGCAAACGAATTGATAAAGCAATACGAAAATACACTCAAAAAAACAAGTCAAAACAACCTACTGAAGAAAGAAAGAGAAAATCGATCACCATCCTACCCTACATTCAAGGTATCACAGAACAAATAGGAAGAATTCTTAACAAACACAACATCCAAACGATATTTAAACCACCTGCGAAAATAGAACAACTTCTATCAACCCCAAAGGTGAAAAGGTACCTCTTCGTGGTACGGGAGTTCATAGAATCCCTTGTTCTAGTAGCAAAGTTCAAATTGTAGAAACCGAGTGGGCGGTCAACCAACGTGTAAAGGAACATGAGAGTAAAGTCAGGCTAAAACATTTCACGCAATCAGCACTAGCTGAACATCATATCGAAACAGGACATAGCATTCTATTTGACGAAACAATGGTCATCGCAAAAACGTACCATATTTTTTTAAGAAAAGATAGAGAAGCTATAAAAATTTTAAAACACCCCGATAACATCAATAGGACAATTGAAATAATACCAATCCGATTTGGCTTTCCGTGCTCCCGGCTTTTTATTAAAATACTTGATTGGCCAGTCAAGTTCGACCAGTCCCCACGATGGGGCGCTCTGGCCAATCACAGGCATTTTAGAGAATATATATAAGAACAACATAACCTGAATCTTCAGTTTCAGGTTCGCCCTGAAAAAGTGAACTGCAACGTTCACGAAACGTCGGCAAGATTCGTAGTTTTGCACACGATTGAAACCCGAAATACCTCCTTTAAATTCACTCACTTCGATAATGTTCTGCTGGACATATGAACTGTGCCCGAAATTTTTGTGTTTCTTGTGGCTTCTTGAAGCTTGTTGGCCCTCCAATGATGCAACTTTCTCCAGGGTTGTTTTTAGAAATACAGTTAGCAGCCACACAGTGGGCCAGAATCCAATAAAAGTGCTAATAAATCGATTTTTCGCCGCATCTATATAAAACCTGGTACAAAGGGGTTCATAATTTTGCATACGTTTTTCTCTAACGTAGAATGAGGGGAGTTTTGGCGTCACCGACTTTAAAGTCAAGACGAAAAGTTAAAAATTCAAAATGACGGATCTAATATAGTGGATGTTTGTTTAAAAAATGCTAAAACTGAGTACTACAAAAGTATAAGAGTAGAATACAAAAATCTTAAAAATTTAATTTCCGCAGGGTCAACCGTGTTCGCAGAATGTTTAATAGACATAAGAGACGAATTCATGAAGTTGCATGAAATAATATAGCGCAAGATGAAAATTTCCTGAAATTTCTTCATGAGACTTTTTCGGTTGACTCTTTACGCACTACCATATTTAATTTTATATTCAATGCCATATTTAAAATATATTTACTTCATCGACATTTGGTACCTAGGTTGAAATTAACTGACTTTAGGATTACATTACATATCCTGAAACGTTAAGATATATTCGTTTCCTGTAGCGGTCATAGGCGATGGACCAAAAATATCCATGGGAATTTTGTCATATGGTTCAACGGGTATGGCAGAGGTGATCGTTCATTCTTTAGTCCGATGCATATTAAGTTTTAAGTTTGAAAAATTTGACAAGGAGTATAGCTGCAGGGTTATCGCTCACATGTTACCGACCAAACAAGGTTCCGTTCTATGCTAAGTTAACTACCTTAGGTACGACCCTCACTCGGCAATGCAGATTCCTGTCATGGATATCGCTTTAGTCGATATATCAGATATCTAACTTGTCGACACCACCCCTAGTATTGCCCTCACAACTTTTTTAAAAATATTTTCCACGCATTTTAAACCGATCGTGCAAGTATTTCTGCAAGTAATCAGTATACAGAATCATTATCGCATATGGACGTCATCATTGATGAATCGTTCATTTTGCTTTGACAATTTCCGGCAATTCATTCGTACTCGTGGCGGAATACTTTCTATGAGTGTAATTGTCACCAATACGAATTATTCAAAATTCCATACTTTTTCCGTGAACAATTTTTCATTTCCCCTGACAATTAATATTTAAATACCAGTATTTTAAGCTTGTATCAATTTTAACGTCGAATTTTTCATAAACGAAATAAAATAATACATTATTTATTGAAAATTCATATTAATCTTCTTTAATTAAAAATTCAACTGATTGTATAAAAGTTAAAGTACTTTGTTAAACATTTATTATTTTGGTTAAAGGTTGGTTTGAAATTAATTTTTTTATCTAAAAATCTAACTTTTCCTTTTATGGTTGATAATTAACTTTTTTGTTAAAAGTTCATTTTTGGGATTGAAAATTGAACTATTGTACTGAAAATTTGTATTATGGCTTCAAAGTTCAAAACTTTGGTTAAAATATTCTCTTTCTTGACGGAAAATGTTTTATTTGTTAAAAATTCGTCCTGTTGTTTAGAAAATTCATCATTTTATTCGCTGATTAGTCTCTTTAGTTGAAAATTTCACAATTTTTATGAAAATTCAGTTTCCTGTTATTGAAAATTATTTTTCTACTGAAAATTTAACATATTCATTTCAGATTGAAAATTGACCTTTTTCCAACCAATATCCTACTATTTGTTGGAAAATTCATGTATTCTGTTGAAATTTTCTCTATTTTCTGGTAGAAGATTGATCTTTTTTGTTGCAGTTTCGTCTTTTTCGCTAAAAATTCTACACCTTTGCTGGATATTTAATTGCTTCGTCAAAAATAAAAGTTTCCAGCTTGAAAATCCAACTGTCTTTTGACAAATTCGTCTTTTCTGCTAGAAAATTCAACTATTTGGTTTAGAATATGTATTTTGTAGTCAAAGATTCAACTGCTTTTTAAAAATTTATTATTAATTATTTTTTTATAGAACGCGTAGTTTTTGTTTGAATCGTAAAAAATAAAATTAACAATAAAAAATTATATTTTTGGAAAAACAACACAAGATATGGAAAAAGTTCAAAAACAAAAGTTGTTCACCCAAAAAAGATCTACAAATCTTTCATGAATTATTTTTTGATAGGATGCGTATTCTTTGTTTGAATCGTCAAAAATAACCTTGAAAAGATACAAACAGATCTGTTTCAATATCAATACAGATTATGAATTGTAATAATATACATTTATTAAAACGATACATTCTTCAGGGTAGCTGAGAATGAAAATTAGTGCAAAATAAGGAACAAATATTACAGTGATCATGAATAATAATACGTGATGAGAATGTTTCCGTTAAAGCCAAAAGAGCTCTAACAAAAGAGAATTCACAATCAACAAATTACAGTAAAACGAAGATTCTCATCTTCCTCATTTTATGATAAATTAAAAAGTAAATAAATTTCAAGTTTGAAATTATTTCCCATCAGGACTTTTGATTTAATTTAAATGGCGCCAAGCAAAAATGATTTTGCTGCCCTGGAAGGAAATTAATTTTATGCAAACGTGAAAATGGAAACTTTTACAACTAAAAGAAAATTAATAAATTTTAAATGGCCCTAGCTCATAACTTTCGGTAGAGTGGCGCGAGTACCTGAAAACCTTAAAGATAAATCTGAGAGGTCACTTCATTAAATAGACAACGTTTTACATATAAAAATGAACAATATAAATTCTATTAATTAACCTAACCTCCCTAATCATAAGGAGAAACTTGTAACAACACATTATAAACAATCAATTACTTGACGAAAGTCAACCCCCTTTAAATTGAGCATGTAAATTTACTAAAGTATTACAACAATTTTATTCATGAAATTTAAGAAGACAAGTGCAAGGACGTCAATTAAAATGAGCAGATTCCGCCCTGGAGCAAGTATAACCGTACGTTTCTCTCCGCGTCTACTGACGCCATTTGGAGCGTGACGGTTAAACTTCAACACATTTAAACAAAGTTAAAATGAAATATAATACCAAAATGAATAAGCCGCCCACCTTACGTATACAGTCCTGAGCAGCTCCCAATTTCACAATATTGCCGAATTATCCAACAAAAAGAAAACCACTCTGTGGCGACAACAAAACAAAGACTGAAAACTACTGGCAAACTTCCTCTCAGGAGGCTCGAACGAAACAGACAGCGAGTTCACTACGCTTGACGGTACGCAGACCGCCCAATTTCTCCCCTCCTGCGCAGAGGGACGAGATGTGTCTTCCACGCTGGCGCAGTGTCATGGCGGATGGAGGGAGATTTCGGGACCTAAATACCCAAAAGATGGTGATAATGGTGCTGCGACGAATCCTCGGCGGTGAGATTTGAATCGCACCAGGTACAGGATTTGGAATGCGGGACTCACATCCACATTCCACCCCCGGTGTACAACCATCGGCTGTGCCTGTGCCTGTGCGACTTCAACCCGCCTTACATCCTTGCAGTTCGTACCCCTGGTCCTTGATGTTGGTTGACGCTCCAGTCGAAACCGCTCCTTCCTCCATCCCTTTCTTGTCCTCAAAACTTGATGAATGACAAAAACCAAAAAAAAAACAAAAATCCCAAAAGAATTAGTAAGAGTGACTCTTACTCCTTCTCCTTATGAATGGCCCATGAGAGTGTGTACAAACAAAAGAAAAACGAAATGTCAAAACATTTCCAAGATATAAAAAAAAAAAAATATAAACAAATAATCAAATCAGTTGGCCCTCGATTGAGCCTCGTTCTTCTCGCGAAAGTTTCCTCCAAGAGGGGAGGAGCTGTTTACAAATAAATAAAATTGAACAACACAGAGTAATTTGCAGGTGAAACCTGCAACATTACAACAGTTGTCGATGATTGAGCTTCAATTTTAAAAGTATGTGTACAAATTGGGAGTGAGTACAATGATCGATCGCGTAGCGCGAGACAAATACATTATCAAGCGCGAAGCGCGAAATTCAACAGACGTGCGCCCTATAGTTTTTTTTTTTACATTTTTGGAAAACTTATTAGTACTTGAGGGCAGCTGTGTATAAAAATGATTCGCCTTGAATAAGCATCATATCAGCTTAAATAAGTGTGAACTGTATAAATTGTTTGAACAAAGTTGAGAAAAATTAGAATTTTTTACAATATTGAAATTATAATGGATCAATATAGGCTATCAATTAACGACGCATATTCAGGATGTCAATTGAAAAGTTCCCAATCTCTGTCCAAGTATTGAGTTTGATAATTTTTAAAATTGCTGCAACGAAAATCTTTGCACTTTTCTAATAAAATTTAATATACAATAAAAATGTTTACTTCGAAAATACGTATGCGTAATAAATTTTTTTTTTTAATTCCTACCGGCGTGATAAAATTTTCAGTACACATTTTCATATTTTTGAATTATTCAGAATGTGTGAAAAATTTATGAATTTGTTTTTGTAAAATTCCTAATCTTTGTCGAAGTCGTGAGTGTGATATCTTTTAGAATTTCTGTGACGAAATTCTTTGCACTTTTCCAATAAAATTTAGTATATAATAAAACTGTTTACTTTTAGAAAATGTATGAAGAATAGCAAAAAGAATTTAATCTACCACAGCGCTATTAAAATGTTCTATTATTATTTTTATTATTTTCGCACTATATAAGACATTGTTTCTTCAGTTTCTATTCAAAAGCAACAAGAAAAGTAAAAAAATTCCCAAATCTAAAAGGTGCGTTTCCCGGTCGCTCCCTGTCATCATTCCTTTCTGAGAGCTTACGTAGTTATGATGATCAACGAGGAGTTAAAATCTCTCTTAATATCAGTTCAAGAGAATACAGAATCTTTAGCGAATTTTTAGCAAGTAACTGAAGATATTGAAGTGTTGAAGAGCGCGTATGGAAAGATCTTGGAAGACCTAAAAATTAAAAATACCAGATGTCATCTTTTGGCAGAGAAGAACAAAAAATTCGAAAAAAAATAATTTTCTCGAAAAAAGCTAGAATTTTTAGATATAAAAAAAAGATCTAGGAATATTTGTCTCTACAACGTAAAGGATAATTCGTCTAGCAACAAGAATCTTTTCGACACAGTTAATAAGATTTTCAAGGAAGCTAAACTTATTATACCTATTGATTATTTTGAAAAGGCTATTAGAATTGGAAGAAAAGAGGAGAATGGACCTGTTCTACTTACATTTAGGAACTCGAAAGTCACATATGAGATATTTCAGAAGGCTCAGGTTTGGCACACATTGAAGGCATCTCTTGCAAGTGACTTTACTCATGAACAAAGAGAAATACGCAAGAAGCTTCGAGATTATCAAAAAAAGCTGGAAAGTCTTGGGATGTTCTCAAAGATGAATGGAACCCGACTATTCATGTATAATCCGAATTTCGATGTATCCTTATCCTCGAAGATTGTGGCAGAGAAGAGTGAGGATGTTCATCAGTCTGATGGGGGAATCTCAACATCTTCTGTAAGCTCTGCTGTTAGGAGGAAAAGGACAAGAGCACACACTCCAAAATCAGATTCATCCAGCAAATATTTCAACAAAAAAATCAAGCATAATCAAAAAGGGAATTCGATCAAAGCTTTTCTAAAGGAAGCGTTGGGAGGAGAAATCTCCAAATCGATCCCGAGAACACAAATGGTTCGCCAACAGTACCAGGAACTGGAATTCTATTTTGAAATTCAAAGGGATTTAATAATCTAGATGATATCTATAACTATAATACTACAGATGACATCATGTGTGAGTGAGACGTGGTTTACTTCTTCACCTCAAATCACGTATCCTCAATGTAACATCGACTGTCCAGTTGTCTACAGTGCGGTTACGAGATAATCTTCTAAAGAAAGAGCAAAGGAGGGTCTACTCATCATCCACAGCCCAATTAAATATAAAATGGAAACGATATGTGCGGCAGAGGATTACATTTTTGTTGAACTTGAAGGTAATAGTTTCAATATAGTAATTGGATTAATATACTCTAGCCCTAATTCTAATTTCGAAAACTTTATGTACAATATAAATGAAATAATCTTCGATCTGTCACTGAAATACCCGGAATACTCGATAATTGTGTGAGGGGATTTAAACAATAAGATTGGATAAATGAATCAATTAGAGGGGGAAACTCTCTGTAAGAATTTAAATTTGTATGACATAAGGACAAGTCTGGTCCCTGATCTGGACAAAACGAGGAAGAAAATTGGGTTTCTGACCTGAATAGGAGAACTAAAAGCGATTGTCTAGCTTCATCTACATGGATAAGAGATAAACGTTCTACAATTATAGATTTTGATTGGTCTAATAGTGTGCGAATGCAGACATTTGAGGATTTCCAAGTGCTGAGGGTTCCAACTCGATCGGATCATTTTCCTATAGTGTTCACGTTATTATAGCACTCTACTTTAAATAATGCGAACTATTCAAACATCCCTCTTCATAAATGGAACAATGAATTGACTGATAAGATTAAAGAAATTATCCAGTACCCTACAAATAATCTTGATTGCGCTATAATTCTGATACAACCGAATGCTGTTGTTGCCCTCTATTCTGATCTTTTTAAATATACTTCTAACTTGGCGGGCCCAGTTTTCTTTCTCTAGGGTTGATAAATCATCTTTCAATATATCCCGTTCTCTCAATCTTAAATAATATTTTTTCGGATATAGATCCTTAGACATATTCAGAATTGTCTCTATCTAATTAAGAATTGATCCAAAAACTCTAGTTGCAAGTTGTGAAACATGCAGGATTCTCTTATAAAAAGTGGTTTGAACCTTTTCTAAAAAATGTAAATACCTGAGACTCCATATATGCGCACCATACATTGAAACGCTGGATACAAGACTATCGAAAAGTCGAACAATAGGATTCCGTGAGTTAAGTTCTAATCTTTGAACCAGTGTAATAGTAGATCCTACAGTAAGGTTACATTTAGCATACATAAAGCTTTGTAAATCAGGTATTAAAAATGTGGAAATTATTGGACGCAGACCCTCCTCCTGCATGTCTCCTTTCGTTTCATCTACTGATCCAGAAATTCGAAAAAATACTCTGATATTGTTAAATGCTCAGTTTATTTAGTTACACAATTGAATATACATGATTTGCAGAAAGGATACATATATATACATTTATAGAGATATAAAAGCTAAGAGAATTGGGATTAGCAGTATATATTTTTAGCATAATCGGATATTTGTAAATTGTAATTTATTCAAAAGTTCCGAGGACTAAGAAACCATCTAAGGAACATGAATGATACAATAAGTATTTAAATCTAGGGTCCTTAAACGTAGGCTGATAAGGCAATCGAATAGAAGCGAAAATAGTAGTAAGTAATAAACTCTAAAAATCAGAAGGCAATCAAAAAATGAAAACAATAACTTAATTAAACAAAAATGTACTAGATCTATTAAAATCTGAAGAAAGGATTGTACCGTGATATAAGTGCCTGGTCAGTAAATTAAAAATTTACATAATAGTGAAATAGCAAGGGGGTAAAAGCATCCGGCCGTAAAATGTATAGTATCCCGGGTAAAAATATTTGGTCTTGATTTTGTCTTGAATGTCTTCAATATGTCTTTAGGACCATGATGTCTGGTTCCGTCTCACCAGATAGACATTGGAGATATACAGACTTCTCTTGCATTTATGACTGTTGACTGTGCTAAGACAAGACTAGGTTGACTTGTTTCAAGACAAGAAGTGTAAGTCCTGATGAATATACTGAATTGCTCTTAAAGAAAATTATATTACCAATTTGTGGCTTTAACATTGGCCAGGGTTAAAATTAGAGAAGTTTTAGTTTGTAAATTTTATTGTCCATTATACTCCGACCTCTATAAATTATGGACCCCACCGGCAGGGCCTGCCATTTTCAGGAATCAGGTAGCTAAGTGAGGACCAAACAGTTTACATCTGCTGAGGATTACAATTTTACAACCGATAAAACTTGTAATTTTGTAATAAATAATTTTTGAATAAGAAATTCAGAAGCTGCCTGTTTCAACAACTGCAAGTATGGTTCCGTCTCACGAGCTAGACATACAGAATGACTTGGAATTGTCTTGTATTGGTCTTTACCTAAGACAAAATCAAGACCAAATATTTTTACCATGCTCGAAAAAGCCACTACCAGTGTGTAATTCCGAGCAGAGAACTCGTATTATCCAATAAAAATGTGAAGAACCTCTTCCTAAAAGGATGCTGTTGGGGAGCCTCTCTGATACAAGATGGTAGTTTATTCCACAGGCGTGCACCCCTTACCACGAACGACCTCTTCATTTTGCAAGTTCTATGTATCGAAATTTTCAGGACTAAAACGCTCTCACAAAGTCTCAACGTGGATTGGATTTCTATCGAAAAAGGTGAATAATTCAAATATTATTTTGAGGGGTCTCATCTGCGAATATGGAGTATAGTAAGTTGCCATAAAAATTGTCTTTCTTCCCGGGACCGTGAAAAACTCCACCCTCTGGCAATATGAAGAAACGTGTTCACTTTTAGGTAAATTAGAAATAAAACAGATAAATGAATTCAGGGTTCATTCCAATTTCTCGTTTAAGGTCTCCATTTTATCATCTTATTGAATGCACCCACAATACCAGTCACGGTCTGGGAGCCTCCCTGGGTATATAACTTTTTTATGCCAAGAGGTACGGTGTATTCCTGTATATTCTTATGTGGAAATAACTTTGCACTAAATATAGGGCCACGTGGCAGTGTGACAAAAATCTGGTTTGCGCGATCGGATTCAGGTTGGAAATTGTCGAATCGTCCAGTTGAAAAATAGTGGTTTTCTCCTATACGTATATGAGCCTTCTTTGGGCCATGCTGCTGACGTTCATGTGCGAATCGGGCAAGTATAAAGTTAAGTGGGTCAAGTGTAGCAAAACGTTGGTTATCTTCGAGATGTATGTAAGCGAAATGGTCCTTAGGAACTTGAAGACCTTCCATCCAGAGAGGTGGTTGTTCGAGCTTTTTGAGTCCCTCGATAATTCTTCCATAGACAGTGCCATCCACCATTTCCACTCTAACGCTGTCTGGGGGCATGATTGGAAACTCGTCTTCACCTAATTTTGAATGAAAAAAAAATTAAATCTATCAAGTTCTCGTACACTAGTAACTTGAGTAGGTTGATGGGTGAGGGAGGTGGGGGGTTGGATGACAATCCATAGTCTGAGGACCATCCCAAAAATCACAGGAGCAATAAAATCGACTTTTCCAAAATAGTGTCATTTTTCTGATGTATAAGAATAGAAAATATTCGCTGAATCTTTCCAGCGCTAGCGAATTTAATTTTACTGCGTGAGTTGATTAAGGGGTAGGGGGGTGCTAAAACAACAATCCATAGCCTGAGGAGCACCTCGAAAAATCAAAGAGGCAATAACTTTGAATTTTCTCAGAAATCGTTCTTTCTCCCAAAGGATGAAAAGAGAATATATTCCCCGAATCTTTGTAGCTGTATAAAGATTCCATTTATAAGATTGACAACTATTCACGGAGTTTTTTTCAGATGAATTGAGACAGGTTTTGATTCAGGGGTGTTTTTAGGGTGATGTTATGATATCAATTCTTAGTCAGGAAACTCCCTCCAAAAGTCAGGAGGGTATCTGTAAAATTTTACTTCGGATTTGTTCGAGTCATTATTTTACATTAAACGTATTTTTCCTCCTATTAGCGTTTTTCGGAAAATATATTTTTTAATAAGATACATTCGTTATGGTTTTTAATCCATTTAAGTCGATTTTAGAGATCAATAGTGAGACTAGGCGGCGCTGTTGACGTAGTTTCTCTTTAATTTTTTTCGGCTGCTTTGGAGATACAGTATTTAAGAAACTTAACATATTGATCGCAAGTGTTGACGATCCGCCTTGTTTAAGACAACAATTTTTTACTAATAGTCGATTCTTGGGAAATCAAAAAAATCCAGTGATTTACGATGAAATTTTCTTCAATCAAGAATTGGTGACGTGTACTGTAAAAATTATTCCTCCGAAATAATTTTTTTTTTAAACAAAAAAATGGATTTATTTTTGTGTTGATTCGAACAAATTTCCACGCGATATGCATGAAAATTCAAGAAGTATAAAATAGAATTTTTTAACTTGCACAAATGTTAAACTTTTTGATCATTTTTTTTTACCAACTTAAAAAGAATTCAACAACTAAAGTATTTTTTGGAAATTTTACAGTTTCGTGACGTCTTACTGGGTTCAAAACTTAATAATATGAAAAAATCTTTATTTTAAACAAGCAACAAATATAAAGAAACAAATGTTCCATACAAGAAATGGGATTGCAAAACAAGATTTCAGTTCTGGACCGTAATTCCAATCATTGCACGATTGCAATTTTATTACAATTTCTTAGGGAAGATATTAAAAAAATGTCCGTTTTTGCATAAATAAACATGTTCCGGATCTGCATATTGCTTGCAAATACAGATTTCGTATTAGAAAATCGAATTCTATGCACCATTTATCTTGCAGAAATATTTTTTCAAGGGGGTCATCCCGCGTGACAGCCTTTTTTAAAAGTTTTTTTCGAAATTTTTTGGAGCGAAATTGAGAAACAAAGAGCTTCCAAATTTTTACTATATGCTTATTCAGTCTTTAGTGGAAACTCTGAATTTTTAGATGCAAAAATATGATCTTGATTGTGAGTTTTATTGAGCGAATGGCAACCATATAAAAAAAGGTAGGTAAATGGCGAACATGATTCTGTCGGCCGCGCGCTCTAAGCCCCTTAACTTCATACCGCTGCAACTTTCCAACGACTTTGAATTTTGGAGAATTACTTGACCAGTATATTCTATATATGCTCTAGATTGGATTTATGCAAAAAAAGAAAAATCGATTTTTTTAAACCGTCACACGGGATGACCCCCTTAATGCTCTTATTCAATGAAAGGGGGTTTTCTGACAAATTGAGATGTTCCTGACCACTGATAGGGTTGTAAATCGAGTTCAATTATTAGGGAGGTATATCTTATGCATTTTCAAAGTTTAAAAAATATTAGATATAATATTTTCATGGTTTCACCATGACAATCGAATTAGCGCCTATTTTCACTATCATATTTGTAATCAGCGCGTCAAAATACATAGTTATACGGAGTTTCAAATTAATCGAAGGTATGCGCTTCTCGGAAGTACACCCTAAGGCACTTACCTAATGAAGCTGGAGGTAATTGGCTTGAAGAAGCTTCGTTTTGCTGGGGCGAGCGTGAGGGCGGGCCTGTGGGTGAGAATGAGGGTGAGCCTAAGAGCGGGTGCTCGAATGGCTTACCGCTGTAACTTGATTCTGTAAGAACAAATAGAAATGGATAAATTTTGAATACCTATATTAAGAAAAGCATCAAGTATTTCTAGATTTGTGTACCTTGACTTCAACTTATAGCATGACCTAGGAAAATAGCAGCAGAAGTCCGAAATTGATACTACATAGTCTTGAAGGTATCATCTTTAATTCAAGCCAATGAAACAAAAAATCTGTATGGGTTCCCGAAATATGACTGAAAAGGCGCGAGTGTGTCTGTGTCAAGTTCAAGTCGGCGATCACCATTGTTGCTCAGCCTCGCTGCTTACTGCTCTTAAAACGACTCGCGTTTTCTCCAGATCCAAAATACGTCTGCGAGGATGCATTGTTCAATATAATATTCAAACCACATAATCAAAAGGAAATTTTGCCCGCTGAACCAAAGCGATTTTTTCGAAACGTGTACGTTATCCACTCCTGCTTCCTCTGTCCTAGAAGGTAACTAAGAGTGGGAAATGTATGCGAGATGACACCGTACAACACTGTTCCTTGGAGTCTGGTCTCTACCCGCAGATGGGACAGTTGGAGGAGAAACTTTCATCAACAGATACTTTTTAGAGCTACCAGGCTTTGTAGAATGTTATGAGGAACAGTGTTGAAGGATCAGATAAAGTCATCCCAGAAAAACAGCTTTTGCATCCGGTTCGCGATGGACTGAGCCTGACGCAGGCAAGCCGGAATCTTGTCGATTTCCCCGAGAAATGAAGCCTTTATACCACCAACGCAGCCGATTATGTGCATTACAAGATAGACTTCGTAGCCCTGGTACAGCCTGCTAAGCTCGAAAAGAAATGCTTGACATTTAGCTCGATTCTCTTCGTCCTTTGTAGTGATATCACCATTGGCTGGTGCCGAGAACTCAATGACCAAAATGATCTTTGTCTTCAGATCTTGAAGGCCAATATCCGGCTTTGTAAGCACTTATACGTTGAGTTGTGGAGAATGAGAAATTCCAGTAGATCTTACACTGATAATTCTCCACAACGGACTACAGTTCCCTCTGGGCGTATGGCAAGAATGGCACTACATGAGCGCCATAGAAACGCCGTAGATGGTAATGTAACACTTCAAAAGACGCATTGTGTCTCTCTATTTCCCCGTTGCGAGCATACTTTGAGCATCCACTCAGAACATGCCCAAGTGTTTCTGGCTCTTGCTTGCACGCTCGGCAGTTGGTGTAGCCTACATGTAAGTTCATTAGGTCCTTGCAGCAAACTAAGGTGTCTACAACGCCGTCTTGACAGGCAAAAAGAAGTCCCTCAGTCTCCGATCTGAATCCAGTAGACCTGAGAAACATGTTAGATAGATCCATCGAGAGCTCTTCTCTACATATAATACCGTAGAATTTACCATGAAGGAGCTTGTCAACATATTTTCTTAGTAGAAGCGTATGTTCTGCTTCCTGAACACGACTTTTGAGCATGAAAGGTGTAAGCGACGCTAGGCCATTTTTAGTTTCGCTGGAATCAAATGGGAGACAAAGATCCTCTGCGGTCCTATCTGGGGCACGGTATAGAAACGCCAAAGCATTGATGACTTCATTTCGATGTTCGAGTCGCATAAGAAAAGCTGTGCTATTTATAACTGAGCAAGCTGTAGCCAGAACCGTTCTTCGTTAAAGATACTCCAAGCTCAGAAAACCTCTACCCCCTTCATCTCGAGGGAGGTATATTCGAGGTACGCAAGTTCTAGGATGATCAGTTCGATGGATTGTCATCAACTTGCGTGTGCCTCGGTCAAGTTGTTTCAACTCATCGACGTTCTATTTTACTGCACCAAACGTGAGGATCAGTATAGGAACGGCTAGCACATTGTTCGGCTGGATCTTATTCTTCCTGGATAATTCGGAAGGCCACATTTTTCTGAGAATTTAGCGACACCTTTTTTGAAGGACCTTTCTTACCACACGCACAGTTTGAGTTCCGCTTGCGGTATTCCAAGGTATGCATAGGGGAAAGTTGCCTAAGACGAGCCACCCTCCACATTTTCCGAAAATTCTTGATTTCAAGAAACTTCAGAAGCAAAATCGATTATTCCCATTATAGTTTGATGTTTGCTTTACAAAGCTCATACGTTTAAAACATCAAAAAATGTTTAGAAGGCGATGAACTCGATGTTGAAAAAAATATGTATTTGCCTCGTCTCAGGCAACCCGGTATCCTAAGACGGGCCTCTTTTAAAAATCAAAAAAGCTATGTGATTGAATACTAGATATTGATAAATTTTATCCGTAGCGTACTGTTCAAAAGCATTCTTTACATTTATGACAGATAAGTTATGCAAAATACGTTATAAAACGTAAAGTAAGCGTTAAATAAGTTCTAACGGAAAGCAAGTGGAAGCAAAGTTCAAGGACTAAATATTGATGAAAAGTTGTATAATTTCAAATTTTATTCATCCTAGATCAAGAATTTGTTGATATAAATAGAAAAATCAACATATTTTAGAAAAATGTTCAGTCATGATGCAAATGCAATAAAGAGGTTAGGTAAACGTAAAACTGATTGGCAGGAAGTTTAAAAATCTGAAATATTTTCTATATCACTTTGGGAATTCTCGAATTATTAAATTTTGAAGAGAAACAGGTTTTAAATCTTCAAATTAAAGTTATCGTTTCACCTCTTACCTGATGTTTACAACACTCTTCTCTGTTTTTCTGCAACAAATTTTCTGAAGAATATGCAAAACACATACAAGCTCAACGAGTTACCACCGGAAACTCACTTCTCTCGTCACATGTTATTCAAGGATGAGCCAAAAAAATAAATTACAAAAAACTGTGTGTGCCTAGGATCGCACGGTAGAAGTATAACTTTGAAAGAATTATGAAGTGGAATTTCACAATTTGAAGGAATTCAATTAATTCCGTGAATTACTCCAATTCGATAAATTTCGCGAATTCCTTTAATTCTATGAACTTAGTGGATTCCATGAGTTTCATGAAATCCTTGTATTTCTTGAATTCCATGATTTCCATGAATAAAAACCCTGCATAGAGGAATTCTCAACAAAAGAGTTGAATTTCTTACCAAGAAACTTATTCTAGTCAATGAAGAAAACAAATTGTATCCAAAATTTTGAACTTTCAATACAAAAATATTAACTTTCTAATAAAACGATTGCATTTTCAACCCAAGAGGGACAATTTTTTAACGAAATAAATGAATTTTGAATTGAAGAAAATCAATTTTCCATTGAAAAATAAAATAATTACATTATCAATTAAAAAAATAAATTTTCATGAAAAATGCGAATTTTCATTGAAAAAATATCAATTTCCTACTTAAAATGGGATAGTTATTTTTTCAGTCAAAAAAATTAATTTTTCACACATAAATTAAATTTTCAAGCAAAGAGATGAATTTTCAACCAAGATTAATTTTCTGCCAAAAAGACCAATTGAAATCGTTCGTTCCACTAAAGTAGTTTGAGAGGAAGTTCAGAGTCTAAGTTAGTCGCAAATATTAATAAAAATATATTCATTCTCAAACTATTTTGATTCAAAACCCGATTTTTTACGTGAAACAAGCAAAAATTAACCATTTGTGGTAAGCTATAGTGTTTAAAAATAATTATTCAAATTTGAATAATGCAATATAAATATAGAAAAATGATTATTTTTTATTTATTATAAAAATACCCTTCTGACTTTTATTTGACAATAAAGTTAGTTGTGCTCTTTTCAAATATAAATTAAAATACTGTTGTATATGTCTAGCTTGATTGAGTATAGAATGTTACATTATAGATCATGCATAATTTTTTTCTCAGCTTCATCATGCACATAAATGTTACATTATTCTTACTCTTGAGCTTTAAAAATAAAATTATTTTATCTAATAGGAAATTCGAATCAAATCTAAATTGTCGAAATGAATTCTAGCTTGATAAATAGTTCAACCGCATATATCTTGAAATGTATTTTTTATGTTTTTTAAATATTCAAAAATATTAACAGTCAAAGACTTTCTTGTCATATACTATGGACATTACGATCGGAATAGGACCCTAACGTGCGGATTATCTTGAAACTACCATGGCTAACTTGCAAAAACAAAAAACTACAGTTAAAGATCTAAGGGTGGGAACTCTAAACGCGCGTAGTCTAAATACTTGCGGATTTAGCGAACTCATTCGGATAGCAAATAAATAGAAAACTGACTTAATAGCACTTCAAGAAACCTGCTGGCCGGGTGATTTTGCGTGAATTTCTAAGGATAGCTATACTTTTCACTATGGGGGAGCTAAGGAGTTCAGACTGGAGACCGGTTTTCTTATTAAGAAACGAATTTCGCAAGTGGTTATCGACATGCAATTCATTAAGGATCGGTTATCATACATTGTACTAAAGGGCAATTTCAGCAAACAGGTATTAATCAATATGCACTGCCCCACCGAGGACAAAGACGAAGCCACTAAAGATCTTTTTTACGAAACAACCGAACAGGTTTTTGACAAGTTTTCAACGTATGACGCAAAAATAGTATTGGGAGATTTCAACGCGAAAATTGAAAAAAAAACCGATGTATAGGCCTACAATAGGATCAGAAAGTTTGCATGACGTCAGTAATGATAATGGAACTAGAGTAATAAACTTTGCAGCTTCAAAGAACCTCGTTGTCAAAAGCACATATTTCAAGCATAAAAATATACATAAGGCCACCTGGAGATCACCAGATGGTAACACTCACAATCAGATTGATCACGTTCTAATTGACAGAAGACGTCATACAAACATTCTCGATATAAGATCGTATAGAGGAGCGGATTTAAATTCAGACCATTTTCTCGTGATAGTAAAACTAAGATCTAGGCTAGCGTGAAGTAAGAAAACAAGCCGCACAGAGGCAACAGTTAGTTTCAATATAGATAAGTTTAAAACACCAACAGAAACATTAAATTATCAAGTTGAGATTTCTAATAGGTTCGACGCTCTCCAAGAACAGAGAGACGATAACAATAATTACGAGGAGGACCCGGAAACCCTGTGGAGCAATATGAAAAAGGCGATAAAGACAGCCGCGAAACTTACGATAGGTTTGAAGAAAGTAACCAAAAGCAAACCATGGTTCGACGAAGAGTGCAAACTCTGGTTTGAAAAACGTCGGAAGGCCAGACTAAGTAGTTTACGAAATGAGTGCGATCAAACACATAAGAAGTATCTCGAGATTAGTAAAAGTACAAATAGGCTCTATAGATGCAAGAAAAGGGAGTGGGAAAAGAATAAAATACAGGCAATAGAAACGCATAATAAACAGAATAACCCGAGCGAGATGTACAGGGGAATCAATTTTATAAGGAAAGGCTTTCAAAGTAGAACGGAAGTAATGAGGCACGAAAATGGCAATCTAGTAGCCGATGCGACAGAGAGACTGAATTTATGGAAAAACTATTTGGATAAGTTATTAAATGTTGGCGAAGCCCCCGTTGAAGGTAATCTTGGTGAAATCCACACTGCCGATCTGTTAATTGATGATGCTACTGATATAGAAATAGAAATGGCCATAAAGAAGTTGAAAAATGACAAAGCCGCGTGCATCGACGACCTTCCGTCAGAACTGATAAAAAATGGAGGTCCTTGTCTCACAAGACAAATTATTAAATTAATACGCGCAGTTTGGAAAACAGAACGCATGCCGGTAGAATGGAATACCTCTATCGTTATTCCCATCTTTAAAAAAGGTGATAAAACTGACTGTAACAATTATCGGGGAATTTCACTTGTACCTTCGTGCTACAAGATCCTGTGTAATGCAATCCTAAGTAGACTGACTCCTATTGCCGAGGAAATCATTGGGGATTACCAGTGTGGATTCCGCCGAAACCGATCCACAAGCGATCAAATGTTTACAATTAGACAACTGCTAAAAGAAATGTGGAAATTTAAAGAAGTAGTGCACCACCTATTTATCGATTTCAAAAAAGCTTACGACTCTATTATACGCGCACGAATGTACTGGATCCTAGAGTTCTTGGGTGTACCAAGAAAATTGGTTAGACTTATCGAAATTTGCTTAGGCGGCAGTAGGGGTAGAATACGCGTAAACGGTAGTTTATCTGAAGAGTTCTCGATCCGCGATGGCCTGAAACAGGGCGATGCACTTTCGTGCGTCCTTTTCAACTTAGTTTTAGAATACGTGGTTAGGCAAATGCAGGCGAATCCGACTGGTGCTACCCTCAATGGGATAATACAAATTCTTGGATATGCGGATGATCTCGACTTACTAGGAGATGATATAGAAACCGTAGCGAAAAATGCAGAAATCCTGATCTCAAAAGCCAAAGATATTGGCTTGGAAGTTGGCGAATCGAAGACAAAATATATATGCGTCGTCAGATCCGAACGAAGTAATGTAGGCGAGGATCTAATGGCCGGAAATATGAAATTCGAAAGGGTTAACGAGTTCAAATATCTCGGGTCTATTATAACTAGCAAAATTAATATCAAAACGGAAATCAACGCGCGGCTGCACGCTGGCAATGGGTGCTATTATGCAGCAAACACACTACTAAAATCGCGATTGCTATCTAGAAGCATCAAAGTAAGAATCTACAAAACAATAATAATGCCGGTCGTCATGTACGGGTGCGAAACGTGGGCGCTGACGAAAGGAGAGCAGAATAGGTTTAGAGTTTTTGAAAATAAAGTACTTTGGAAAATCTATGGTCCAAAGAGGGACGAAGAGACTGGTGAATGGAGAAAACTGCATAATGATGAGCTGCATGCCCTCTACGGGTCAGGAAATATTAATAGAGTAATGAAAGCGCGTAAATTAAGATGGGCGGGGCATGTAGCAAGAATGGGAAATGAAAGAACAGTGGCACAAGTTTTAAGAGGGAGACCGACTGGTAAGAGACCCCTAGGCAGACCGAGAAACAGATGGGAGAAAAATGTAAGGGATGATCTAAAAGAACTAGGACATGATTACTTAGACTGGATGGAGGATACACAGGATAGAGATGCGTGGCGGTTTCGGGTAGATGAGGCTATGAACTTTCGAGTTCGAATCGCTAATCGATAATAATAATAATACTATGGACATAGTTACACAATGAAAGTATTATTATTGATCCAATGTCTCTGCCTAGGCTTCAATTAAAGAAGCTTCGGGAAATCATATACAACATTCTCAAATCATATGCAGGGTATCCCAGGAGTACTGTCGTTCCTTGTCATGGCATTCAATTGTATGAGAGTAGAACATATAATTCCAGTGGGCCTAGATAATTCGTACATTATTGCAAATAATCAGTGACCGACCCTGGCTAACGTGAAATTCGATCAAATGTTTTGAATTCCTTGAATTCTTCTGAAAACATGGAATTCTTTTCAACTATTTTCAAATTCATCAAGTTTGGTCGACGCTGAACTACTAATGAATGAAGATGCACTTGTTTTTCTTAGTTCTGCAGAATTCTCTAGCAGTCTCTGAATTCCATTAAAATATTTTTAATTATTCTAAAATATTTAGGTTTCACGTTTAATTATTGTAAATTCCTTCAAGTCTTTTGAATTCTGCAGAATTCTCTTGATTTCTTAGACTTCACATATTATGTTTCAAATTATTTCAGAGATTCTTGAATTCTCTTGAAAAATTTAGGATGTAATTTGATTTATTTTCAATTTTCTGAATACTTCTGAAATCATGGAATTCTTCTCCACTATTTCCAAATTCATCAACTTTGGTTGACAGTGAATTACTACTGAATCAAGATGTACTCATTTTTTAAATCTGCAGAATTCTAAGGAATCGGGAGAATTCACCGTGAGTTATAAAGATTTTAGAGAAATTGAAAAGAAGTTTTAAATAATTCAAAAGATTTCAATTGAATTCAAAGACTTTTGCAGAATTGAAAAAACGAGTGTATCCTAATTTAGTAGTAGTCTACCGTCGACCAAAGTCGATGAATTTTGAAACAGTTGAAAAGAATTAGTTGAAATTAATTCGGGACGGTCACTGATTATTTACAATAATGTAACAATTATCTAGGCTCACTGAAATTATTTGTTCTAGTCTCACTAAATTTCGGAGAGCATAGCCGACATTTCTATTTTTTCCACGCACCGAATTTCGGTAAGCCAATATTTTATCTAGCAGGAGAAATTGCTTTTCGGGGCCTCACGCACTCTTGTAAATAGATGCTTACCTACAGGCAATTTCAATGCCCTGTAGTACCCTAAATCTGCACCGGAGTCAGAAATATTTTTCGGACTTTTCGATTTTCGATGGGACTTCCGAAAATCGTCATGTTTTTTCGAATTCATCTCGGTATATACTAAAAATTTCGGAAAAATGTTCAGACCGAAGTTGTAAATCCAATCAAAATATACAATTTTGATTTCACACGTTTTTCCTCACAGATTGACATTTTCTTTGAAAATCGCTCTTCAAACTAAGTAAGTGCAACAGTCTTGAGTCGTTGGAAAGTGGTAGGGGTTTGAAAAATATCATTTCCGTCTGTGACGGAAATTTTCGGAAAATTGAGGAAATTTTGAGAAAATTCCTAGAAATTTGGAAAAAACCAAATTCGTAAGAAACAGGAAATTCCCGGAAAAATGCAGGAAATTTTGAAGAAATTCCTAGAAATTTGAAGAAAGGGAAACGAAAAAACAGGAAATATTTGGGAATATCAGGAAATGTCGAAAAAATTAGAAAAACAGGAAATTTTCGGGAAAATTCAGGAAATGTTGAAAAAATTCGAGAAATTTTGAAGAAATTCGGGAAATTTGTGAACAAAAAATTTCTGGAAAATTTGGGAAATTTCAGACAATTCAGAAAATTAAAAAAAATGTAGAAAAAATGGGAATCTTTGGAAAAATTTTAAAAAATTTCCAAAAATTCGAGAAATTTTTGGAAAAAGAATTCGGGTAATTGTTGTGAAAATTCGGGAAATTATTAAGAAATTCTGGAAATTGAAAAAAACAAAAAAATCCAGGAAATTCGGGAAATTGAAGAAGTGGGATTTTCGGGAACATTCGGTAGAGTGGAAAAAAAATTAAGAAATTTTGAGAGAAAATATCCAGAAATTTTGAAAAAACCAAATTTAGAAAAAATGGCAAAATTCGGGAAAATTTGAAAAAAAATTCGGGAAATTTTGGAAAAAACCAGGAAGTTATTCAAAACTTCCAGAAATTTTTGAAAAAAAGAATTCGGGTAATTTTTGTGAAAATTCGGGAAATTGTTAAGAAATTAGGGAAATTTTCGAGAAGAAATAGAGAAAATTCAGGAAATTTTCAAAAAATTTCAGAAATTTCGGAGACAAAAATCGGGAGAAATCGGAAAATGTTAAAAAATTCAGGAAATTTTGAAAAAATGCGAGAAATTTTGAAAAAATGCGAGAAATTTTGAAAAAAAATTCGCGGTAAAATTCGGGAAATTTTGGAAAAAACCGGGAAGTTATGCAGAACTTTAAGAAATGTTTGGAAAAAGAATTCGGGAAATTTTTTTGGAGATTTGGGAAATTGTTCAGAAATTTGGGAAAATTTCAAAAAAAATCAGGAAATTTGGAAAAAATCTGAAATTTTTTTTTAAATTCAGAAAAATTTGGGAAATTTTGAAAAAATCGGAAAATTTTGGGAAATTGAGAAAAGGGGATTTTCGGGAAATTGAAAAAGGGGATTTTCGGGAAATTAAAAAAAGGGGATTTTCAGGGAAATTCGGGAAAGTGAAGAAAATTCAAGAAATCTTGAAAGAAAATATGCAGAAATTTTTAAAAAACAAAATTTAGAAAAAATAGGAAGATTCGAGAAAAATTTGAAAAAATTACTTCGCGGCAAATTTTGAAATAAATCGCGAAATTTTTAGACAGCGAATTTCGGGAAAATGTTGAAGAAATTCAGGAAAATTAAAAAAAAAATCACGGGAAAATTCGGGAAATTTTTAAAAAATCGGGAAGTTATGCAAAAATTTGAGAAATTTTGGGAAAAAGAATTCGGGAAATTTTCGTGAAAATTCGGGAAGTTAAAAAAAAAATCGAGAAAATTCGTGAAATTTTGAAGACAAAAATCGGGAGAAATCGGGAAATGTAGAAAAATTCAGGAAATTTTGAAAGAAATCGGGAAATTTGGAAGAAATCGGAAAGATTCGGGAAATTCAAAAAGTGGGATTTTCGGGAAAATTCGGTAGAGTGGAAAAAAATCAAGAAATCTTGAATTCGCAGGAAAATTCGGGAAATTTTGAGAAAATCGGAAAGTTATGTTTGTTGGGGATAGCAGGATAATATTCTGATTTTATATTCGGTTTCTGGATTGTTTTGGTTTTTTATAGTTAAATTTTCCTTTAGAAAATATCAATTTCAAACCGAAAAGATGAATTCCGAACAAAATACGTGAATTTCCAACAATGGGAATCTCCTGAAAGAACCTGGGAATGATGTGTTTTGTACACCTGGAGCAGTAAACATTTGGTCGATTCTCGGGAAAATTTTCACATAGGAAAGTACAACTTTTAACCAAAAAAATGACTTTTAAACTAAAATGATGAATCCTCAAGAAAGAAGAGAAAGTTGCGCAATAAAGAGAATTTATGTGTTTGGACATATGAGAATGAACAATTGAAACAGGAATCTTTTGAAGAATTTAACATATGTTTGATGACACGTATGTACTATTTGTAATCAGTATTAATTATAACATTATTTTATACTTACGTGCAGAATGAAGAAAACCGCAAAAGGTGAAAAGTAGAGTCCCAGTAAAGATTTCCATTTTTTTAGTACACTGAAATTTGATTCCTGAAAAATATCGTGTGAAACCACTCGATAAATGGCTGCTATATATATACTTTTACCACTTCCACTCGATAAAAAAGCTTTATTTATTCTTCTAAATGAATATAGTGGAAGGAGGCGGATAATTTTTCCCGGATCTCTATATTTTTCTTATTTACTAAACCTTCTTTTTATGAAACCTTCAGAATTATTGAAAACATGACAATAGATCTCACGGATTGCATCATAGAAGTAGTAAAAACCAAAATTCAGTCTTTTTCTTTACCCTTCAAGTTTCTTTCGATGCATAAGAATGCAAACAAAGATCAAAAATTAATATTTCATTCGAATACTGATAAAATTCCACTGATAAACTGAAAATTGCTCAATTCCATGTAATGTTTTTTTTTAATAACAAATTATTATCAACAGTTTTCACATTCTGATAATAAAAACAAAAATCAAGGAAGAAGAATGAATTTATTACGTTTTTAGTCAAACCGGTGTTTATTCTTGCTTAAAATTACAAGTATATATGTATAAAACTTGGTATTATCCAAAAGATTGTAACAATAAAATTGTTTTCGCAACTTACCGTTACCCAGCTCACGCCCATTACCTGAAATTCCCTACGGTAAAATCAAAA
>CAKNXH010001313.1:223045-255278 GCA_932178445.1 Andricus quercusramuli
CAAATAATAATTTAAATAAGGATGCCTAAAATTTCGTCTTGTTACAAGATTTATAATAATTTTCCGCCATTTTTCAACAATTACCAAAAATATTCATTTTTATTAAAAACTTGTTGTTGCCAGTTGTCGAAAAGCGAAAAAAAAAATCATTTAAATTATTAAGAACAATATCGGATTTAAAAGAAGTGACTATTTTTATTTCGAAAATTGTTCCGTAAAAAATATTCAGCCATACTGAAGGCATTTTTTTAGAACTCTGCACAAAGGAACAATTTATTCTTTTTTTGTATCCAGCATATATTTTGAAAAATATAAAAAATTCTAATTTACAGGAAAACCGTTGTTATTTTGATTATTTTTTAACTTTTCTGTTTTCGTAATAACTTAAGAGAAGGTTACATATACGGATACAGTCGCGAATGAAAAAGTTTAATAAACGAACGCGATTGTGTAAATTTTTTGTCTTTATTGAAACAATGAAAAGGAAATATTGTGAAACGATTAAACAGCCTACTTCGACTAATATGAAAAAACCTTCAAAGTTTGTCAATAAAAAATGTATATATTTGAAAATATGTAATAATGTATAGCTTGTTACTGAGTAACTAACTACAACTATTTCCGTATATTGAAAACTGAAACCATTTAAAACTTTATAATAAGAAAATTTTAAATGTTGAGAATCTAAAAATGTTTGAATCGAGTTAAATAATTTATAACTTTTTTAGGCTTCTCAATATTTATGTCAGAGCATACCAAAATCTGCACAATAGGGTTGTCCAAATTTTTTGTTGTTGAATTTTCATGTATAATTTATGAAATTTGTTCGAATATACCAACAAATAAATGCGTTTTTTTAATAATATTTATATTTTTCGCAAGCTTTATGAAGTTCAACGTGTATTTCTCATAAGAATAACATACTTTTTTGTAAATTTCATTCAGAATCCTCAATATAAGGTAAATGGATAATTAAAACAAACACTACACGTCCGATTAAAAATGATTATTAACAAATTCTTATATCTTTTTTAGGTGCACAATTTTTGTTATTTCATATTTTTTCGTGACTTGTGTCGTTTGTTCAAAATTTTTTATTTTATTCTTTACGACTAAAACTAAAAATATGCGTTTCATTTAAAAATCATTGATAATAAATTTACAGATCTTTTTAGGGTGAACAACTTTTGTAAATTTTGTTTTGTTTCTTGCATCGTTTTCTGAAATTTTATTTTTTTATTTTTCCTGTTACTGCTCACAATTTGAACAAGAACTACGTATCTTATCAGGAAGTAATTTATAACAAATTTGTTGATATTTTTGGGTGCACAATGAAATTTTTGATTCCTTATTACATTTGTGCAATCAAAATTTGAATTCTCGGTTTTTCAAGAAAATTCAAAAAGCTTATATCATAACTTTTAAGGGCTTTTGAAAAGCAACGTTTTTCTTCTCTTCACTTTATTCATGTTGTGCGTTGTTTGGCTTCAAATTTTCATTTTCGTTGTTTTTTTATTTTTGGAAATAATTGAAAAAATAATTGAAAAACTCTGATAATTTTCTTTTTATCAAAAAAGTCGTAGGGATAAATTGTTGGACTTATGAGTGCTACGAATAGCCATACATAGAATTTTTCATTTTCTAATTTTTTTTCATAGTATTTTAGACAAATAAAACTTAAAGGACAAGTCATATTAAAAAAATGTTAGAAGAAATCCTATAGGTCTTTTTAAAAGCTATAATTCCTTGTGAAGACTTGTTCCCGTATTACGCGTCATTTGGCTCAAAATTTAATTTTGTGACATTTTTCATAGAATTTTCTATAAATAAAACCAAAAAGACAAGTGCTATCAAAAAATGGTTAACAGACAAATTATAAATCCGTTGAGGAACTGATGTGTGAAATTTCGGACGATTCTAATACTTTCTCGATCATAAATTATAAGAATGTAAAAAACGAATTATCAAGAAAATAGCTCAATTTTATACCAAATAATTGAACCTTTAACTAAAACTATGTTCGTCCAATAAAAAAAATTAACACAGTAGTTGAATTTTCAACAACAAAGATGAATTTTCTATGTAAAAAAACAAGGATTTTCAACCCACTAGTCGAATTTTTAACTAAAACATGATCAATGTTGAACCAAAAATGGAATAGTTACATTTTCATCTAAAAAAATACATTGTCACCCACAAAAAAAGAATTAAAAAAAATAGTTAATTTCAAACAATTACATATGTACGAATACAATTTTCTTCAAAAAAATCAATAAATATAATGGTTAGAATTAATTTTAAGAATATTGTAGCCACTAGAACTTCTACATGCAACAATAGGTCCCTGAAATACCTTTTGTTAAGGTCAACAAAGTCCTCTGATTACGACTATATTGGTTCTTTATTGAAATGTACTAAGAAGACAAAAAATTATTCGGCGATTGAAGAGAGATGGAAATGGGTAAGGTATACGCAAAATTACGCAATAGTAGATAACACAAATATAATACTGCAAGTAACACTGAAAATGACTTGTGGAAAGATAATAATAATAAGATAATAATAATAATAATTTGACTGAAAATAAAAGCGTGCGGCGTAAATATTTAAATCTCTTTATCATCCAAATACAAGGTGGTCATTGGGGCGAACATTTTTTGACTTTTGTGCCAGAGATTGATGAAAAAATTTCGAAATAGTCTATTTTCTCATTCAGGTACGAGGGGAATAAATGTCAACTTGATTGCTTGAAGAAGTATAACTACTTTATTTTTTAATCATTTTTGCTCCAATTTTTGCGCCAAGTGAGTCACTAAAGATTAGTAGAAAATTACTTATTCAAGTATTAGATCTAATTCAATATTGGAAAACTAATTGCTTGGTAAAAAGAAAATTATTTAAAACTCACCTTCAGCAATATCATATTCAGAAATTGTCAACGTGATCCAGTCTGTTTCTATTTTTAAAATATTGCCTTCTAATTGTTTGAACAAAGTTAAGAAAAATAATGATTTATTTACAATCTTCAAATTATAATGGATCATTGTATTAATTAATTATACTTACTCAGAATTCTCATGTGTTACTTTTCAACAGTTTTCAATTTTCAAGACTTTTTCAGTCAAAATTGGTAAAATTTAAATAATTAATAATGAGATTTTACAATTTCTATTAGTGGATACGAATTTTTCACAACAGACTTGGTTTTTTACATAAAAAAAAAGAATTTCAATCGAAAGTTCGATTTTCAACAAAGTAGTTAAATTTTGGACCAAAAGCATGAATTATCAACCAAATATTTAGGTAAATTTTCAGCACAGTTGAATTTTTCAACCCGATAATATGCTTTCACAAAAAAAAGTTGATTTATTAATTGTCTACAAAATATTTAAACTTATGAACAGTCTAATTCTTGATCAAATCTTTAAATTCTCTGCCAAAATAGTGGCATTTTCAATGTAAAAAATTCCGTTCCTGGTCAAACAGGGTTTTTTTTATTCATAGACAACTATATTTAAAGAAATAGGCTAGGTTAAGTTGAATATGGGCGGGAAATCTATGCAGAGCTCCCCTGGCGCTCAAGCTATAAAGCCTATTGTGCCACACCCTTACTTCTACTGGCATAATACATGCAGGGATGTTTCGTCATCCCTACCGCACCTGCTGCACTCCGTCGCGGGGATATACCCCATTTTGTGCATATGGTAGTTCAAGTGATTGTGCCCTGTCAGGGTCCGTACCACTGTCTTCATGTCTTTCTTGGGTAAACTCAGGATTTCCCTGGCTCTGTTCATCCTATAGGTATACCCCAGGATGGATTTCGCCTGACGGCAACCCTCGGTTTATTCCCAGTATTCCCTGTGTTTTGTTCGGATCCAGTTTTTGATGGCCATCCCGACACTGCAAGACGCTATTCCGCCATTTCGCCAACTGATCCGCCTTTTCGCTGCCCTTGATCCTTGTGTGACCAGGGACCCATATGAGAGCCACTTCGTTTGTTTCTGCAAGTTCGTTTAATGTCTTTTCGCATTCCCAAACCAGTTCTGATGTTATGTCTGGTTTCCCTATTGCAGTTAGTGTCGCTTGGCTGTCTGAACAGATCGTGATCCGTCTGCCAGCAGCGTTTTGCTCTATTAGCGTTTCGGCACAGCGAAGGACGGCCAGGACCTCCGCTTGAAAGACAGAAGCGTGTCGCCCAAGTGTGATCCCTATCCCTTTCCCTCTCTTGCTGTCATAAATTCCTGCTCCTGACCCTCCCGCTCCCCTGGAGCCATCCGTATACCAGATTTCCCTTTGGAGAAGGGGGTTACCATTTTCTTACCACAGATCCCTGCTTGGGATACAGACGCGGAAAGTTTTGGTGAAGTCGAAGCGTTTTGTTATTTTATCTTGCCTCATCTGTAGAATCGGCAGTGTGCTGATATCACTCGGGAGTCTAGTGTGTTTAGTTCCCGAAGTCCATCTATTTGCTCTTGTCTTTCTAGCGTTTGTTATCTTCGAAGCCTGTTCTGCATTGTTTTAAATTCCGCTCGTGGCCACCAGACCACGGCCGCGTGTAGGAGCCTGGGTTTCAAGACAGCAGAGTAGAGACATGCAAGCATTTCAGGCCCTAACCCCCACGTCAACCCAAAGGCTCTCCTGCACATCCAAAAAGTCGTGACAAATTTCCTACATTGGGTCTCCAGGTGCTTTGCCCAGTTCAGCTTGCTATCTAGGATTACTCCTAGATATTTAACTGAATGTGAAAACATCAGCTTCCCGCCACAGAATACAGGAGAATCAGCTTTCGGAACTTTATAATTCCTCGTGAAAATGACCAGGTTGGTCTTTTCCGGATTTACCCAGAGTCCTGTGCTATCGCATTAGAGCTCTACGATGCGCAGCGTCGACCTTATAAGATCCATCAGCGTTTTCAGATGAGCCCCCTAACCAGGATTACAATGTCGTCCGCATATCCTTGGGTGTAGTACCCTTCTTTATTCAGCCTTCGAAGAAGGCCGTCCACTACAATGCACCACAGAAGGGGCGACAGGACACCCCCTGTGGGCAACCCCGTGGAGCTATCCCCCTTACTAGGCCTTCACCCCATCTGGCTTCGAGTCTTCTTCGGCGTAGCATGCTTTCTATCCAGCAGACTAGCTGGCCCGGCACGCCACATCTCAAAGCCTCTCAACAGATGACTTCTGGAGGAGTATTGCTGAAGGCACCCTCTATATCCAAGAAAGCGCCCACAGCATACCCCTTTTGTTCCAACTGCTGCTCCAATTTTGCCACAACAGAATGAAGCGAAGTTTCTACCGAGCAGCTGATTGGTCGGAAATCTTTGGCAGCAGTTTTGGGTATGAAGGCCACTCTGCCATCCTTCCATGCCGATGACACGTGTTTGAGGGCTATACTTGCTCTAAATAATTTCGTCAGAGGAGGGACAACCAAATCCATGCCTTTTTGTAAAAGCGCTGGATAAATGCCACCCGCCCCTGGTAATTTAAAGGGAAAAAAGGACGCTACGGCCCATTCCACCTTTTTGTAATCAGCGACCTTAGCGGAGAAACCCCAGTCGGCCCTCTCCACCCTCTGGACCCGGTCTTCCTCCTCTTGGTCGGTTCGGATTCGCTGAAAACCCGGGAAGTGAACTTCCATCAGGTGATTCAGCGTTGCTTCTTCATATTCGGCAAACTCACAATTATCGAGCCTTATAAGCCCGAGGTGAGCTTCCGGATTTTTCGCTGGGATCTTGTGGAGCTTCGCTGTTTCCGGAATGTTTTTCGATTCCTCGCAGAAGCCCCTCCAATCTTGTTGCTTATACTTCCTTATATTTTTATTATATTCGCACTGGGCCGTCTTATAAATGTCCCAGTCAGAAGACAATTTAGTTCTATTTTCCCTATTGCACAACATTCTTGTCTTTCTACGGAGTCTCTCCAGGTGGGTGTTACACCATTCTGCTCGCTTCCTAGACTTAATTGTGCTTGTAGGGCAATTGTTCTCATATGATGTTGTCATAACCCTTCGCAGAAAATCCACGGCGTGCTCCAACTCGTCAATGGTACCATAGCTTGTGGGGAATTCCGCAAGCCTCCCTTCGAGTTCCTTTTTATATGAGTCCCAAAGTGTATTTCTGGGGTTTCTGATATTAGAAACCACCGGTTTTCCTAGGGTTACTCGGAAAACGATGTGTTTGTGATCCGTAAGAGACTCCTCATCGGAGACTCTCCAATCCACTACCCTGCTCCTCAGTACACCTGAACATAGAGTCAAATCGAGAACCTCACTCCTGTCTTTAGTCTGGAATGTGGGAGTATCACCCCGATTCAGAATCTCCAGCTCTGTGCCTGCTATGTATTCAATTGAATCTCTCCCTCTGTCATTGATGTTAGTGCTTTCCCACACCGTATGATGAGTTTGCATCACAACCCAACAGCACAGGAATCTTGTTTTCTTGACAATACCGAATTAGATCCTCCACCTCTCTGGGAGGCGGGGGTCCCTCGGTATCGCCAGGGCAGTAAGCCGAGGCAATAAATACCTCTAGCCTTTCTCCGCTACTGCCCTTGAGTCTCACCTTAATAACGGTGAAATCTCTAGAGCAGAATTTAGGCACCAAGATCGCATCCATACCCTTGACGCCTATGCATGCCCTTGGCGTTTTCTCGCATAGCCCCTTATATATGGTGCCACATTCTGGCAGGCCACAAATCCGTTCCCTGTATAACCAGGGTTCTTGGATTAGGGCCCTGTCTGCACCACAGACATGCGTCTGGCTAGTACCGCCGAGGCGCCTTTGCTGTGGTGCAAATTAACCTGCGTAATGGAGATTGCCGTCTCAGCCATTAATAGGCTATTTCGGGGCATCTCCGCACGCTTTCGGGACCCCTGCGGATCCCAGTTGGGTCACCCGGAAGGTCTCCACCATCTTCACTATTTCGCACCGCCTCTGGTGGGTTGCCACCTACGGAGCCTCCCACTTTGGCGGTAGTTTGAAAGAGGGACCCGAAGCGGATCCCTCATCGTTTGTTTTTTGTTTTTGTAGATTATCGGGAAACATTTCTGTCCTACGAGAAGCTAGGGAAATAAGAAACACACCCCACAGAGCCCCGCTTGTAGGGGGCGGGTCTATATACTAAGGGATTCGACCTGGTGTCCCAAAGTCCCCGTTAAGGCACCTCCTTCGACACCCCCCCTTTCCACCTTTGCTGAGGGGGGCAGGCTGAGATGTCAAAGGATTTGTTAATCCTGGTACCATCCAGCTCTCGACACGGTGATCACATCTTAGCTTAGGAGCATGAGAACTCGCGCTCTCGATATTCCAGTGGGCTTTGCCATTACCCCCTGGAAGGACCAATCCTTAGTTGGAGTCTCGCCGACCAGAGTCCGTCCGTTCCCCAGAGTAGCCACACCTCGCCATATAGCCCTTCAGGATCACCTATTCCAGATCTGTGGTCAAATTTTTTTCTTATCTTGTATAGTTTTTCCGAAAAATGCAATTTTTTGCTTTTAATAGTATTTTTCACATATAAAACAAAAAATATGTAACTTACCAAAAATACTATCGACACAATTTGTTAATCTTTTCAATATGAACAATTTTGCTCATAAACATTTTTTCGTACCTTGCATAGTTTTGTCGAAAAATGGAATTTTTTATTTTTAATAGCATTGTTTACGAATGAAACGAAAAATGTGTAACTTACCAAAAAATAGTATCGATAAAATTCGTTCATCTTTTTATTATGAACAATTTAGCTCATATAAATTTGTGTCGTATCTTGTATAGTTTTATCGAAAAATGGAATTTTTTATTTTTAATAGCATTTTTCACGATTAAAACGAAAAATATGTAACTTACCAAAAAATGTTTTCAACAAAATTTGTTCATCTTTCTGATATCAACAATTTTAATCTCGGTTACAGGAAAGTAGATTCTCTACAAAAAATGAAAAAGAAGTTAGCTAAGCAAAGAAATCGTTGCAAAGCCCTTCAATTTTCAAGAAAGAGGCTTCGCAAAAAGGTGTGGTGAAAATGACGTTAAAAGTAATATGTAGTTTTAAGTGCCCCATAATAACAAATTAAATTTAATAATTGATTGACAGTTGAAAACGGTACCAGTAATAATGATTTTTTAGTTAAGAAAAAGATAATTTTTGAAACGATAAAGATAACTAGTTATTTTCTTCGTGACGTAACGATAACGATCTTTTTACTTTTCAAAATTCTATTAATTACTTCTTTCCTGAATTCCTAAAATTGAACTACTGACCTGTATGATCCCTGTATTTATTTTCTCGCAAATTACTTTGACTGCATCTCTTACCGCTTTTTTAAGTGCTCTGTAATTATTCACAAATTTCTTTCTACTCATTTCCGAGATTCTCTGGTACGATGCAATGTGAGCAAGGCAGAAATTATGGATTCTTTATTGAAGCTCAAAGACGTACATGATGTACAAAAAAGACGTATAAAATGGAATGAAAAATTGATGAAATCATGGATAAAGGAGAAAATACAGACGTCTTGTCGGATGCATCATAAATTCTTGCTGAACATGACTACTTCATGCGCAATACATCAGATTACGCCATAGCTCATGTCGCAGGATACGTTGCCAGAAAAGCATCGGAAAACTTTGTTGAATTTGTGATAACTGGCAAACCAAATGTATGTTCCGATTGCATTGATACATTGAACCATGATACTAAGGAAGCCATCCCAGATAGTCATAAGTTGATTATGTTGAAAGCAAAGGGCTATATAAAGTATCCATCTATTGCACTCTCCCATTTAGTAGAGGTGTTGGAAAGGACATATGTGTCAATTACTCAAAGAGAAGGCGTGCATAGCGAATTACTTTTTAATGTTACGAATAAAATAGACAGCCTGCACTACGTTCCAAGGGTTGGATGTAACATGTAAAAACCATGAAATTCAATTAACTCGCAGTATCATAAGATTTTTTCTCACCTTTAAAATGTTTACCATCTCGAAGCAATCCAACAGAAAAGATACAATTGAAAAAGAGAAGACTAAGGAGAAAAGAAATTTATCGAAATTAATGTATTCATCGAGCTCAAGCCAAGACGGTATTCGAGAATGTTACGTTAAGAATCCAGTATGTCAGGAAGATTCCGTAACTATAGAAAAACAACCTAGAAAGCGCAAAAGTCCCACAGCTAACGAAAATCAAAGTAAGGAAAATGGGGAACCACGACAAAACAGAAAATACACAAAAACACCAAAGCAGGAGGAATCAAAAGAAAATGGAGCACAGGTTGGAGGAAACAGCAATCCATGAATTAAAAGGACATACACAAGAAAAAGAACGCTGGTCCAATCGAAAAAAATCAAATATTAAGCGTGCGAAAGATGGCCCTTCAACTTTCATATTTCAGACCTCACACTCTTTCCTCTATTCTCCTTTTTCCCTTTTCTTGAAGAATTTTTATTTTTTTCTGTATTTAGAAGAAATAAATTATGTTTGTCAAACAATCACTTCAAGAGTTTTATTTAAAGTTTAAATTTCTTCAATTAGGTTAACTAATAGATTGATAAACGATTCGCTTCTAATCACAAAGAAAAAAATGTTGGATAATTAAAAAAATATATATTCCTAGTCTATGTAAAATTTGTTTAAATTAAAATTTTTGTTATTAAATTGAAAAAAAGACAAATGATTACTGTACACGTAAAGCATACTTTTTAAATTTATTTCGTACATTTTTATTACGAACTATTAGCTATTTACAAAGATATATTACTTTTTTAAGATTAGGTTTTACTTTTTTCGTACACTCAATATTTCGCCATTTACTAATACTATCGCGTTTACTTAATATTCATATTATAATTGACATATGCTCAATTTGTGTTAATAGAGTCGTCATTTCTTCAAACGTCCACGCAGATTCTCCAATGACTTGACGGAGATGGAATTTAGTCGATTTAACTGCAGCTTCCTACAACATCCGAAATGAGGTGCTGCAGAAGGATTGAATATCCACTGGGTAGCATGCGAAGAAAGATGTGTCGCGACGAAAGCGAACTCTGCTGATGCTTCAGAAAACATTTCCTGTAGTTAACGATCTGCTTCCACAAAATTCATACCTTTGTCACCAGACAGCGTTCGACAAAGACCGCGACGAGAGATGAAGCGAATATGAGCGGCTATGAGGGCTTCCGCAGTGTAATCCAGAACCAACTTGAGGTGAACTGAGCTGGAGGAAGAACAGACGAAAATGCAAATCCAGGCTTTGTTGGAATGTTGACCTCGTCCTTTGGATGTGCGAACATTGGTGGGTCCAGCATAGGCTACCCCAGTGTTGACAAATGCTTGTTCGGGTGGAGTAATGCGGATGGAAGAGGTGACTCATCCGCTGCTGCTGAGTATTACCTCTATTTTCGACGCATGGAATACACCGATGAATCAATGTTCGTACCAAACTGCGACCTCGAAGAATCCAAGAAGATTGTCCTAAGGTCCCTAGGGTAAGTTGGACACCCCCATGGAGACAGCGAAGATGACAATCACGGACGATGAGAGTTGTAAGAATAGATTTCGGAGGTAGAATCAGCGGATACTTCTCATCATAGGTTGGAAAAATAGCGATTCTGTTCTTGCAGAATCCAGAATAAAAGGGCCGTTCGAAGATCTGATGCAACTAAAGTCTGAGAGACGATGGTAGAACGACATTTCAAAGCGTCTTGGAATAGAAGAGACCAAGCAATGACTCGTATCAAGTCGTCCAAAGATGAATAGCTACTCAGAAGCTCACATGTTTCATTAACGCAAACTGCGACGTTAACCGTAATTTGAAGTTTTTCCTGGGTCATTGTGTCCTCTGGAGGACCGAGTGTAGATGACCACTCTCCTGGTTTTTTGAGCCATGAAGGATCATTCCACTAGAGTGAAAACTGTGAAAGTTCGGAAGCTGACAAACCACGAGAAGCACGATTAGCTGGATTGTCTACACGCGAAACATAATGCCAAATTGCTGAGGAAATGGTCGTTTGGATTTCCGTGACCAGATTCGCGACGTACGTCACCCATCTTGTAGGTACAGCAGGGATATCGATCACATGTTACTGTCCTTAATTTTTTGCTTACGCATTTTGATCTGACCATGTAAGTGTCTACCTTAGACTGTCTATTTAAGAGAGCACAAGTCAGACCATATGTGGCAGTGCTGAGTCGAAATATTTGAACTAGCTCATTTTGACTTTCGCGCCACAGAATAATTTGGAGATTCTGATCATCTTCGTTAAAGATGATCTGTCGA
The DNA here is from genome assembly GCA_932178445.1 of Andricus quercusramuli. Classification (NCBI taxonomy): domain Eukaryota; kingdom Metazoa; phylum Arthropoda; class Insecta; order Hymenoptera; family Cynipidae; genus Andricus; species Andricus quercusramuli. Next base: position 234,316 of record CAKNXH010001313.1, read on the forward strand.
TACATTTTTTCGACATCTGTAGAAAAGACGATGAAATGAAGACGCCACTGCATCAATACACCTGAAATATTCAACTGCAGTTTTGGCCCTGCATGAAGACACTCGTTCAATGAAATTCCTCGACTTGATCATCGAGAACCATTAAAAACCACTCGTAATTTCGTGGTTGAACTAGCTTCACGCCAAACTCCATGATGCGGAATGAAAAATGACCGCGAGATGCTCCTTGGATCTTCAGGGATGTTGACGGACTTCATATGCTGAAGTTGATTGTATTCTTCCATGAATTTGGAATACGCTTCATGAAGATGAACATCTCCCTTGAACCGCTCTTCCATATGAAGTAACATGCGAAGAGCTGGAGAATAAACGATTGAAAGACGCACAACGTATCTCACATCTTTAGTCCTAGAGTGAGTCTTTTCGAAATGTTTTCCACACTCTTCTTCCTCAGTTGTTCGGAAAGGCTTAGGGGCACGACTTCTGAATCTTCCCAAAATTTTTGAAGGTCAAAGAAAAGTTCGTCGCTCTTGGAGCAATGGAACATATTAACTGTGGATGAATCCAACGATGAGTTATTTCCTGTAGTTCCACAGAAAATCCACCCGAAAACGGTATTCTGAGCTACAGGAGAGCCTGGGTGACCCTTTTGAAGCCCTTGTTTAATTAATATTGAATAAACATCTGCTCCTAAAACTAGATCTATCGGAGCACTTCCACTAAAGTTCGGATCTGCTAATTGAAGTCCAGTAAGATGAGGCCATTCCTCAAGACTAATTTGATGCTCTGGGCGTTTAGAAATCAACTTCGGAAGAACAAGAGCCCGGAGTTGAAGTTTGAAGCTCGTCTCAAACCTTGGTGAGACAACGACGTTGACTGATCCACGCGATGTTCCTGACTTACTTTCCCCCACTCCTAAGAGAACAACAGGTCCTCTGGTACGAAGAAGTCGAAAACTTTGAGCAAGAGACTCAGAGATTATGGACATCTCTGAGCCTTGATCGATAAATGCTCGAACATACTTTGCATGACCACCTGACGTAGTCACGTTGACCATTGCTGTTGTCAGAAGAACCAATGGTGATTTATTCTGAGAAATCTGCATCACAGAATTCGCATGCGTAGATTGTGCTTGATGAGGCGCTGAAGATGTAGTGGGAATTATTAAAGCAGACTGTCCTGAGCTCGAAGATGGATCATGAAGCACGGTATGATGTTTCGCCTGACAAATCTGAAAAAATTCTTTAAAGAACAATTCTGAAATGAATGAGATCCTAAACATTTGGTACACAATGTTCTTTGATAAATGAACTCTTTCTTTTATGCTCAAGACTGACTTTGAAACTGTGGACACGACATTAGATAATGCAATTCACGACATAAAAAGCATTTCATTTCCTGGAATGGCTTCTTCGTAAACTGTTCTTTAGATGGTTGTTCCTTTATTGGCTGCTCTGTAATTGTGCTGACGTTGGATGTTGTAGAATTTGACGACTTTGTGGACTTTCCAAACCTTTTTTTTTGAAATTGAGACTTTGAAGATTGCTAAGACGAGGACTGATTAGACTGATTTGGCGTAGAATCTAAAACTTCCAAGGTCCGAATCCTGGTTTGTAAGAAAGTTTTCAATTGGTCAAACGTTGGAGGATTCGTGGAATTCTCAAGAGAAGTTTCCCAATCGCGGCAAGACTGACGATCTAATTTCGCTACTGTAATATATACTAGCCAAGATGACCATTTGTCGACCGGCTCCTTCAAGGCAGATAAGGCTTCGATGTTATCAACCGTTGCATTATGAACTTCTTTCAGAGCACTCGAAGACTCAGCTTTCATTGGCTGAATTAAAAAAAAGCTCAGCCAAATGAGAGTTGATAAGAACTCTTTTATTTTCAAAGCGCTCCGAAAGCAGATCCCAGCATTGTTGATAATTGCCTTGAGTTATCGGAATTCGATGAAGTAGTTGAGCTGCTTCACCTGTGAGACTAGATTTTAAGTGATGAAGCTTCCCCACTAACGAGACTCCAGGATTTGAAAGAACCAAAGATGTAAACGAATCCTTGAAATTTGCCCACTCCGTATAATTGTCAACAAGTTTGAAAGGTCCAAATGCGTTGAATTAATAATCAGAAGTTATTTGCAATATTTAATTCTTGGAATTTATTGCACCAAATCGAAAGACGGAGAAATCACGATGAAATTGAATAAAGTCTAAAAGTTTCAGTGTTGTTGGTAAAATCAATTAAAATGACACTCCCGAAGTAATATGCACTTTCTCGATTCGAATCGATGATAATAAACGTTGAATGTTTTCGACTTACCAGATGCTGAATTATAAACAAAAATTAAAAATTATGAAAGCATCTCACTAGTATAACTGTCAAAAAATGGTCACAATTAAAAGAATCGTCTAATTCACAATGCACTGACGCTGCACATTGCACATTTAGTCAAAAAGTAACAAGCTACTATATAGTTGGTTTGACTCTAACAAGCTCTACCAGAATTTGTGCGAATAGTCCTCACACAAGAATTGAATCATTGAATCGAAAAATCTGGCTTAACAGGACCATTGTTTGAACACTTATGTTAGACATAACGTTTGATGTCAAGCAATAAGAAAATAAAATATAGGACAAGTCGAAGAAATATAAATGTGAAAGGAACACGATGAAGTAGAATTAGGAACACAAATTGAAAATTCATAAAACAGTGAATTAATGTCCAATTGACAACAACTGCTGTTATTGGTTCAATCCCAAACCACAGCCTCAACAAATCTATCAAAAATATCCATGGGAATTTTGTGATTTATTTCAACAGGTGTAGAAAAGTTGAATGCTTATCTTTTGGCTTGATGCGTGTTAACTTTTTAGTTTGAAAAAGTGGACAAGTAGTATAGCAACAGGGCTATCGATCACATGTTACCGTCCTTAATTTTTTGCCTACGCATTTTGATCTGACCATGTAAGTGTCTACCTTGGACTGTCTATTTAAGAAGCAAGATTTTAAAGTATAAGGAATTATCATCATATATAACTGCTTTAAAAGAAGATGTGTCTAATGATTTTCTTTCCAGTCCGTCATGGTAACGAAGCCAGCGATGGAGCGCTGCCTTGCAGGTGGGCGTTAGGGTGTGAGAATGAAGCCTTAGTGTGTCTGACGACGAGTTGAAATTGTCCTTATCAAAGTCAGAAAGCTCTCATACTTAGACTTGAGGAGGTATGAGAGTGATCATCCTTATGACGGCGGACTCACCTGCGATCGGACCAGGATCCCTAACGCGTGGGTACTTGAATCTACTATGGGACCTAAAAAAACACATAGTACAACTTCAAATACTTCAAATAAACAGACTTCACGGTCTTCTTCAAAAATAAATGCAGCAAGTTCTTCATCTGAACACTAGTGTAACAAAAATGTTGATGCATTTTGTTACGTATGTGCTGAGTATCACATATCAGCTGATCGAAGACAAGTATCCGATGAAATTAAAAATATTTACAAAAATTGTTTTGGATTGGATATTTTTAACCAAGATAAGAAATGGATACCACAACATTTCTTGAAAGCTTTTTTGTTTAAATTGATAATAATATTTATCATTTGCTTCTAACTGAAGAGTCGAAAAAAAGCTGAAAACTTCAGACTAAAACAGCAACTATCTAGCATCACTATAGGGGAAGATAGTTATAAACAATAATGATTTGTTTCAAAAATTATATTTGTTAAATTTCATTAAGTATCACAACACTCTAAGTAGCCGCATCTTTCTAGCATCACTCAAAGAGAATATTATTAAAAGTAACTTCACCGCATTCGAAACGAATGCGACGGGGATCATCCCAGGTATCCCCCTTGAGTTTTTTCCGAGCGGTAGAATCGATATTAGAAAATAAAGCACAGCGTGTGTAATAAGTGATTGTCGTTTCGTTCTGATTTTTATTTAATATCTACTGCAACGTCAGATGGTTTAGTGATACTCTGTTGCTATGTTGGCTGAATAACGCGATTTATCAATTTTTTATTGAAAGCCTAATGGATATTCATAGAGGATCTGTTTAAGGGATTGACTGAACATCATATTATAGAATACCCTGACAGTTTTATTTTTGCTTCACACACCAGTCACAACTTTTCAAGTTTTGCTCCCTGCGGATGAGAGGAAAGTAAAGAAAAAGCAACTGACAGTAAAAATAAAACGTTTATCCAAGTTGATAAACGACTGTTTGGCGCCTCTGTAATCCTGTAGAAACCTTTTAGCTTTCTGATGCACATAAGCTTGATTTCGCTAAAAAATAATCTAGGTGGATTCTAACTTCCGGAAGGCCCAAAATAATATATTTTCCTAACAATTTAACAAATTCATTTGAGCAACTCAAATTTTCTTTATACTCTAAGAAAGTAAAAGACTTTAGTAATAATTTTTTCTTAGTTATAAGAAAAATATTTCAAAGAATGAAGCAATTTTCAGCTTATCCGGAGAATTATATTATGCCTTCAAATGAAATATTAAATTTTTTTTATCTTTGTTTGCATTTTCATACATGCGGCAAACACCTCAAAAGATGATGAAAATAATGTTAGGTTTTGTTCTTGCGGCTTCTACGATAAAATCTATTGCTCATTTAAGCTGCGATAAGAAGACGGTCTACCAAATATGGAAACTTTCCAAATGCTGAAACAAACATCTTCACAATGAAAATTAAGCGATGTCATGGAGTGGAAGTGGTAAAGGCTGGTATATAAAGCAGCTATTTGTCGTGTACCTTCACAAGTTATTTTTCAATAATTAAATTTGAGTCTATTGAAAAAAAATGGAAATTTTTACTGGGACTCTACTTCTCACCTTCGCCGGTTTTCTTAATTCTGCAGGTGAGGATGAAATAATATTATAGCTAATGTTCATAACGAACAGTACATACGTGTCCTCAAACGTATGTTCACGTTTTGAAAGTTTCCAGTTTGAACTGTTCATTCCTAATGTGTAAACATATGAATTCTCTTTATTACGCATTAAACAGAATTTTAAAAAAATTCTCAAAGTTGGAACACCTAAGGTGCATGAAATACACATTATCCGGGGATGTTTGGTTTTACGAGTAGTTTAGAGTACCTGTAGTTGTTTTCGCGAGGACAAAACTAGGAGATGACGATGAACAAACATAATTTTAAAATTAGAGCCCCCCTAATGACAAAAATGCAGATCAATCATTGTTGACATAATATTGTTCAAAAATGTGGAAAGTTTACATTACTAGTGCACAAGAACTTCATAAATATAACTTTTTTTTTTTACAAAATCAGGTGCAGAGCCGTTTCCAAATATGCCTCCCAACAGCGTCAGAGTGGATACGGTGGATGGCTCTATCTATGGAAAAATTCTCAACAAACTGACGGACGGCGAAGAACCACCCGCCTGGCTGGAAGGTCGTGTAGCTCCCTCGTTTTTTTTCGCTTATATACATTACGCGAAGAACGATCGTTTTGCTTCAGATAACCGTCTCAACTATCTCATTTTCCCTTATCGCGAACATGATCCTTACGCGCATCCTCCATGGAGGGCTTATCTACGTATAGGAGAGAAGCATTTTTTTACAACTAAACGTTTCGAAAATTTCCATGCTGAAATGACTCATTTTGATCCCAGCAAGCATATTTTTGTAACAATGCCAAGAGGCCCTATATTTACTGCAAAGTTAATCAAATATGAGGATGTACAGAAATGCACCATAACTGATATGCTATTAGAGGCATATACCAGGGATGGCCCATTCTGATGCACCAATAGACGGTAATTTCTCGTTACTCGATTATTTTTGTTTGGCTTCATTAAATAATTGCTGTAAAAATTATTGTCTAACTCTGTATCTACATGGGCGCTGTGTATCCGTACTATGTGGATCTCGGTTGATCGGAGCATGGAGCGGAGGCAATCAATCGTGGTGGTTACATTGTGCGAAGATCAAATGTCCCTTGGCGGACTCCATTGGTTTTCGCGATGATTGTCAGATTGCACGAGGAAACTTGGGAGTTAATCAGTTGGTAGTTGCGGGTTTTTCAGTAGGACGATGTTATCAGTTATAACCTACTATTTTGCAAAAAAACGTGACGTGTTGCTTTGATAGATGACCCGGCGACAGTCATATTGGGAAACAGTAGATGCCGCTTATGGACATTTGAACCCTGCGCAAAGTAACCAACACGGTTTGCCATCTGCACTCCCAGCTTCGACCGTAGACTCCGATCAACCGAGAAACGCGCAGAGTGCACGCATACACAGCGCGTATCTGGATAGAGGGTGATAAGTTGTTTTTATTAGTATCAGACGTTCTCTGGAAACAAGCGATTTCGATCAAGTAACATAAAATCTCGGAAAGTATGTTTTTAAAAGATGACTGACACTTATGCACGTTTAATGCAATAGGGCTTTTGAAAGACCTAATAATATATGTGATAACATACTTCATCAAACCTATGTACGTAGCCGCATATTTAAGTATGAGTCAGTGAAGTCTAGGAAGTTCGAAATGATCATATGTCAATCAATATGACAATCATAGTTTTCAAAGCTGGAAGAAACAAAATATCCCTAGTTTCTCGCATAGAGGATATACCGCTAATTCTAATTTTATTAGCTTGTATGCTTCTTTGAATATGAATATGTATGTCTCCTGCAAACTATGTATATTCAATTGTATATCTGAATAAACTCAGCATTTAATGATTTGAGAGTATTTTTTCGAAGATTCTGTATTCTGTTCACATATCAGGCGAAGGAACAAAGATATCCATGGTGATTTCGTCATTTGGTTCAACGGGTATATCAGAGATGAAGGCTTATCTTTTGGTCTGATGCGTATTAACTTTTTAGTTTCTGAATTTGGGAAAGTACTATACTGGCAGGGCTATCGCTCACATGTTACCGACCAAATAAGGTTCTGTTGCCTGCTAAGTTAACGACCTTCTCTCATGGGGATCGCGGGACCGCAAAGTAGATAGAAGGACTATAGATCAGGAAAGGGTGAACCAAAGAGGTTGCATCGTGAGGCATAGCTACTCTGGGGAGCTGACGGAATCTAGTCTGTGGGACCTAAACTAAGAAGCGATTCTTTCAGGAGGTCTTAGCAAAGCCTCCTGGAATATCGAGGGCGCGATTTCTCATGCTACCAAGCTATAATGTGATTGTCCTGTCAAGGGCTAAATGACACCAGGGTTAATAAATTCTTAAAGATCCCGGCCTGTCCCCCTCAGTAGAGGCGGACAGGTTGAATTACGAAGGGGGTGCCTCAACGGAGACTCTGGGACACCAGGTGGAATCCCATAGGGGTCATCCACCATGAGCGGTGCAAACTTCTAGAACTCTTGCAGCTCTGGATTACCGACCTTATCTAGGGGCGGGTGTGGTTACCTTCCGGGGGACCTAACTGGGCTCCGTAGGGAGACCAGAAGCGTCCAGAGTTTAGCCTTATAATGGGTGAGACGGGAATCCAGGAATCTCACCAGACTTACAGATTTGACTCCAAATTTGATAAGCAGAGAAATGATGCTCAGTCTGTTAGCTCTGAAAATTTTGTTTTCTCTACTTAACAGATCTTGCACACATCTTTGAAGATACCAAAGTGTTTTAAGTGTGGGCAAGTTGTAAGTAGTAATAACGGAATGCAGAGGCATTTTAATCTTGTTTAACAGTCATTACAAAATAATAAGCTTGCTTTGAGTGAGAATACTCAGGTTTTGATATCTGCAGGTAATGATGTGGTTTTGAATTTAAAGGAGCCTGATAGTAGAAATTTCGGTGAGCATATTGACGTATATGTTTTCCAATCAGTAGTTAATCTCCATAAGCCTGACAGTAGAACTTTCGGTGAGCACGTAGAAATGTATACCCCCCAATTAGTAGCTAAGTTGTACTCTAAACCTGGTCGCCCTCATTCTCTCGTTCAAGAATTTGTTAGTGACACATCGGAATTTTCATCTGAACTTTATTTGCGATAGATCAGATTATATAATAGACAGCGACTTCTTTGCGAAAATCATGAAGGGAAAAATTATGCTTGAACCTGGTCCTGCCAAAGATTTCGGATTTCGTTCATGGTTCTCACTGGCAAGATCAAAATAAACATTTCGAGGGCAAGTTGGTTATTCCCCTGTTTGTATAAGATGATGACTATGATGTAGATGATGAACTTGGTCCACATAGCGCTAAGATGTAAGTACTGTTAGTAAAGATTTCTAGTTTGCCTTCCGTTTTACTATTGGACTTGTAACTGCTGATGATTCAGCTATAGACAATTCATTGCGATTTGCTGGAGGCTTTAGTTTCAACTATTGCTGTCGAATTTGTCGTGTTCATAAGAGTGTAATGCATTTTGAATGTAAGAAGCATCCTAAACTCCTCAGAGATATAACTCAGCATAAGCTTGACTGTGCTAAAGGAGACGTTACAAACACTGGTGCCAATCGCCCGTCACGTTGCGTCAATTTTTTTTTATTTTACTAAAGATGGACCATTTTAGTTGAAAGTTCATTTCTTTTGTTAAAAATTTGAAAAAGTTTGTTGAAAATTCGTTTTTTTATTTGTTGAAAATGATTTTCTTACTAAGAATGTAGCTATGTTATTTTTTCTAGAAAATTGATCTTTTTCATTTGACAATTCACTCATTTTGCAGCAAGCTCATCTTTCTTTATGAAATCTAAATTATTCTTGTAAAAAGTTTATGTTTTTGTGTTGTAAATTGAACTTTGTTTCAAAAATGGTCTTTATGACTTCAAAACTCAAGAGAAGGAAGACGTTGCTTTTTGAAAGCCATTAAAGATTATCATAACTTTTTGAATTTTTTTGAAAAATCACACACGAAGTAATGAAAAATTGAAAATTCCATTTTTTGGTCATACTATGCAAGATACGAAAAAAGGTGAACACACAAAAACGTGTTCCCAACTGAAACTCATTTTTTAATTCTTAGAGAAAGATTTGATTAATGAAAAGCGAGCCACCAAATATTAGTAGGAAATTACTAATTCAATTGGTCGACATTTTTTCTAATTCAGTAGTGAAAGAACACATTGATTTATGAAATGAGTAAATTTATTTAGCTCTGTATATAATAACTAAAAAGAGGTTTTAAAAATGGGAAACGTGAAAAATAGAAAAGTTTAATAAAATAAAGCGAATGTGTAACATTCTTAACTCTAGTATTGAAAAAAAGTCATATTGTGAAATTGTAAACGTGATGCAAGTCCGTCTCCCATTTCAAAATGTTGCCTTTTGACTGTTTGAAAAAAATTATGAAAAATGTTAATTTTTTTAAATCTTAGAATGACACGGGATCGATGGCCTCCACATTATTTATACAGATTCAGGGTCTTTATGTGCTGCTTTTTGACAGAGTTCTGTTTTCAGTTTTCAAAATTTTGTTTGGTTGCACAATTTTCTCACTGTTCATAGAAAATTGTGATTGCTCAGCAAACTTTGTAATAGTATATTGCGTGACGAGGGTCGGAAGGCAACGATTTCACGAGTGTGAAGTTAGCTGCCCGAGCGAAATCGTTGCCTCGGCCCGAGTCATGCATACAATTTTTCATCATTTCGATAATCGAAAAGTCGACTTGAGATGACTGTGGAGCGTGTCGACAATCGAGTTTTCAACCCCAGGGAAGAAAGTGACAGATAAATGCAAATGGCGTCGCCATTTGCATTGATCTGTCACTTTCTTCCCTAGGGTTGGAAATTCAATTTTCGACCCGCTCCACAGGCGTCGAAAGTCGAATTTTCGATTGAGGTATGATGAAAAAATTATTTGACTTAGATAATAATGAACTTGAGTGTCTACAGAAGTTTATTTTTTAATAGCTTTTCTCATAAAGAAAAGATACTTTTTTCTGAATAAAAATGTTTGAACCCTAATTGTAAGCTTATTTAGGACTGTATATTTGGGTGGTCCAACATTATTTTTTTCGAATTTTGATGCATATTTCCCAAGAACTTGTTCGAATCCACTAAAAAATTAAACCATTTTTTAAAAACTATATTTAGAAGTGGCGCAAGCCTCATACAATTTAACAGATATTTTCCATAGATAAACGCGTGTTTTGATCTCTTTCAACCCTCTTCATTCATTCGTCTGGCCCTTAACTCTTTTGAAACCCCCTCTTGAAGTTACCTCCAATTTTTTTCATCTGTGGTGGCTAGACTCGCACGTAGTGTGAGCTTCAGTGCACTTTTTGTTTTCTTTAGCGTATGGACGTGTTTCAAAACGGTGTATAACTTTCGAAGGTTGATTATTATCAACTTGAAATTTTGCAAAAACGTTTTCACCTAATGGTCTTCTCCTTTTTGTTCAATACTTTTTTTTAGGTACAAAATGGCCTGACTTCATGTGCGATCAAGGAAGTTATAGCGTTCGTTCGCTGACAACCTATACCTACATCTTTGTCCCAAGATATGGAAATAAAAGTTCCAAAAGCTCGCTCTACGCAGCTTTTTCATAGCGTTCGCCCTTTGGCAGCCTATGAAAAGTTTTCTGACTGGACAGATAAATAATGTTTTCTCTTGTTCGCCCGGTACTGTTATTTAAAAACGCTTGTCCTTTGACAGATTTGAACTATATCATTACTGATAAAGAAACTTTATATTATTTATGGCTCGCCCAGTGCAGCCCTTATAAAAAGAATCACCATAATTTTTATCGTTAGTTAAAATGTGTCGACGTGAAATATACTAACGTCATACAATCGCATAGTTTTCACAGTCATTTCATATAGATGGATCCGCCCATCGTATTTCTGGCAGAATTATATTCACAGCCATCAGAAAAGGAAACAGACATTATCTCCTTGCAGAAGCTCAAAGATTTGGAACTCCAAAATTTACCTGAGGATTGGAAAATCTGGAAGGTTCATGATTTCCCAAAGCAAGATTTAGTGGGGTATGTTCCTAAAAGATTTTCTGTCTGATGAACGACCACCTTCTAAACATTTGAGGTTAGTTGCTTTAGAAGAGAAATCAGACCGAATAGGAAACCTACTGCCTAGATTATTAGAAACAGTATCTCCTTATATGGATGTTGAGCAGGACAATTCTTGTTCTTCAGAATTTTCTGATGAAGAGAGCTCTTCATCTGATAATGATTTTAATAATCACGATCCAACAAATGGGTCATCTTCTTGACAAACTTCCAGCTTCAAGAAACTTGATTCATCTCTTTTGCTTAACGTTAACCAAGAGATTATGAACGTTTCACCATCAACTGAGGATTTGGAGCCAACAGTTCCAAAAGCATCGGACGAGTTAGCAAATCAGCGTATTAATTGTCAACGTTTTGGCAATGAATCGTGAAATAAGATTAGTTATGTGGAAGCTCAAATGAAATTGCAGGCTGCTTCTGTATTTTCAGCCTTATTACTTAACACACAACTAAGCGAATAAGCAGATTCTACACCTTTCTCAGACCTTCTAACCAAGTTTAATTTTTCGCTGGGTACCATTTCATATAGTTGACTGCGCCAAAGAAAAGAGTTTCAGGAGGCTCTTCATAACTTAACTAAGAAGCACCCAGCCAATGGTGACCATTTGAATGATCTCTTTCTTGAAAAGGAAGCACCTTTTAGAAATACCCCAGATGAACTTCTCCAATATATCTGTGGTAGACGTGCGGACGTCATTGGTATGAAAAGAAAGATTTATGAACCAAAGATTAGTCACATGGCCTCCCTTCTTACTAATGTTCCGCCCTCTTCGACAAATCTTTTCGAAGAAAGAAGATTGAGTGAAGTGGTTTTTCTAAATCTTTTCCAACCTGAAAACCACCACGGTCAAAGATCCCGTATAATTTCAAAAGAGAAGCTAAGCCAGAAGGAAAGAAAACGTTTCGGTCTTGGAATACTTCGAACCAGCGGGAATCTAGAGGAGGTTCCACCAACTCAGGAGCAAGAAGATCCCATTGAAGTGAGCAAAATAGATCAGAAAAGCCTCGAAGTGGATCTAAGCCATCAGATACTAAAATATCCAGAACTGCTCGTTTCTGACTCACACGGTGAAATGCAATTCCAAGGGGCCAATTACAATATTATGTCGAAAGGTTGATCAAACTTGTGGCTCCAGATTCCATCATCAGTGTGATAAAAGGATACTCCATACCATTCATGAAAAAACCTCTCACGATAAAATTGTCCACAAATTTCTGCTTGCGAATGGAGACCAAACCCTTTTACGACATGGACAAAGAACTAACGGCGTTCCTCAATACGGGAGTTTTAAAAATACTTCATGCGCAGTCCGGGTTGCTATCTAGCATTTTTTTGACACCCTAATCAGACGGTTCGTGGAGACATTTTGAAACTAAAGCGTCTAAACCAATATCTTCATCCACGAAAATTTCGATTGATAAGTCACGCGCTAATCCCAAGTTTTCTTCAGATGAACGATTACTTAGGGAAGATAAACCTGTCACATGCTTACTCGCATGTGCCAATAAAGGAATGACACAGACGTTATCTGGCCATGAGCCTTGCCCTTTGGTCTTTCCAGCGCCGCCCTAGGCTTTCCAACAATATAAAACTGGGTAGCCAGTCAGCTGAGAAAAAAGGAAATGAGAGTAGTGGTTTACGCCGATGATTTTCTTTTTGCAAACCAGGATCTAAATCTCCTGAGACTTCAGCTTAAGGAGACAGTGAGTTGCTCACGCTTCTGGGATGGAAAGTTAACTTTTAAAAGTCAGTTTTGGAACCTGCAAGACAACTAGAGTATTTGGGTATCATATGGAATCCCTGGACGGATAAAAGATTCCTTTCAGAAAAGAAGACGAAAATGATAAGGCTGTGTGTGGAGAAAGTTATAGTTCGGCAAAATTGGTGCTGGCATCAGGCGAAAACAGTACAAATTTCCTCAATTTGTACTTGAGAGCCGGCCTTAAGAGAATAAATGCGACGTGTATTATTAGAGAGGTCAGCATTTATTACCAAAAGAGTAGAGTTCAACTTTACATTAAAATCCTGTTGTCAAGTTTCTAATTCACCGAATCTCGCTAAAATCTCACGAGACTGTGCAACCGCTTCACTTTGGACCTCCGAGACCACTCGACGTAAAAGATGAACGAAACCCGGAGGTAGAGCAGGTGCATTGACACAAATCAGAGTAAAGGTTACGGAATTTTCATTATCGACGTCCCGAAAATCACTGATCTCATAATTGGCAGCAGAGTTGGTATTCACTGCCACACAGGTGGCACTAGTAATAAAAAAACTGCATCACTTGCAGACATAATTAATTTGCCCTTCTTTAAGTTGATCAAAAGTCTTTTTTCCGATACCAAAATTAGCACAGGTCAAATGGATGAGATTGCCACAATTTACAGAGGCTATAACTTCAGGATCACCTCTTGAGATCACTACGTTGCACTCCGGACACACTCCCATAGCATCGTAATTGAAACGTAATGAAAATAACGGGTTTGAAGCAGCTTGCACCGATTAGAAACAATTGAACGAATTAACAAAAAGTTAAGTCACAAAGAAATGGGCCACAAGCACTTTTACGACATTAAAACTTTATATCAAGAAAAATCTGAGATACTCAAGGAATTTCAGACATCTAAAGCGGGGCGCATCGATACGTCCGTAACCGACGGCTGATTTTGTGATGTGCGCCTTATGATCAGCCGTAGGTTTTGTTTTACGGGTTGAATTCACCAAAGCTCTTGCTTTATTACATACACGAGAATTGATAATCCAAAGGTCAGATTCTTCGGAAAAATCTCCACGAAGTTCGTCATCCAGTTCAGCCAGATCTTTAGGCTTTAAAGAAACCTGGATGTTGATGTTACTCCGTGTCCTGAAGCATCCCTCTTCCTCTATTGAATTCCTTCTCGCAGTTGGTTTCTGTCGCCTCTCTTTCTCTGCTGTCGACTTCTTCTGGCTGCAGTAGAGTCGGCGCTCCGCTTACATAGCCCCTTTGTCGGAATTATTCGGCATGGTTTCGCAAACCTTGAAGCGAGAAGTGCGAGAGCTCTGGGTGTTCCTCGCACCACAGAGCATACATTCGTGCCATTCAACCTTCTTCTTCAGTGGCCATGCTGTTATCTTAGCATTTTGGCAGGTCTTCATTGAATCCGCCCAAATGTATTGAGATTCTTTCGGTCTATCGCATTGACTATGTCTTGATTGGCTCCCTCAACTCTAAGGTAGTCGGCATTATTGTTGTCTGACCCATTGTCTGGGAAAGAGTTTGTCTATCCTTGCAGAGCCCAACATGGAAGGATAACGATTTATACTCTGAGAGGTCGCCCGATATCTCAGAGACTCCGTTTGAGACACTTCACCCAGGTTCCATTCAGCTTTCGGCACGGTTTTTACTTCTCGTTCCGGACAATTGACTCTGTCTCCCTCGGAGCGATCGGCAGGGGCAGGGGTTCCCTGGCCATTTTTCGCAGATGAAGTCTGCCAATGGCAACGATGAAGACTTGAGAGGTGCAGAAGTCCGCGACCACCTTGACAGCGTGAGATGCATCATCGCTTTACTGACTAATTGATATGCAAGCTCTTATGCATATGCCTCATCTCACGTGTGGCCATATCAAGGGCCGTAAGCTCGTTGTTTGTCCATTGAACCAACCCAAACGAGTAGAGCGGAACCGGGATGGCAAGCATTTTAGACGAAGATACCTTGTTCAACGCCGAGAGATTCGAAAACCAAATTTGATGGAGAAGATGCTTGTATCTGCTTCGGAGGGACTCCTTCACTAATGTTACGTCATGAATGCGGCTTTGAGGCACTTTTTCAGATACTTTTTCAGCTTCACGTTATATTAGTGTAACTTCTTTGAGGATGGTCCGATTGCAGTTTTATTATAGTGCTTTGGAAAGCTCTTGTCATGTACTTTGAGACTGTAATAATAATATTTTTTTCATGATTAATTTTTTTTTAAATCAGAATTTAAATTGATTTTTTGAAGAAAGAAAATATTCAAACGAAATTTTTTTCCATTTCAAAAAATAGCTCTTTTTATACTCTTTGAAATCACTTAGGATAAAAAGTGGGCCAGAAATTTTTTCTTGGCCATGTTTAGACTTTTGCGCTCGAGGGAGATCGCTGAAGAGGTGCGATGGATCAGCGACAAATTGTTGATTCTCGTTTATCCACCTTTTCCTCTTCTGTATTTTCCTCCTTGCGGCGGATAACACCCGTATTTTGTCAACAATATGCTGCTTGATTGTCAGTAGCTTTGACCTGTTCGGTGTGTGATTATAGATCCTCAGTTCTTGAGCGAACTTTCGAACAATCGCACATTGAAAACAGGACGCATTCTGTCTTGCATCGGTTTTAGCCTTCGATTTGAATGAGCCAAAGCTCTCGCAGCACCATAAACTGAGCAATTGATGGTCCAGAGGTCGGTCTCTTGCGAGATATCACCACGAAGGGAGGCATCCATTTCAGCCAGATCTTAGGGCTTAAGAGGAACTTGCATGTTGATGTTCATCCTTGTACTGAAATGGCGATCATCTTTCAGAAGGTGCCTGCTTTTTGTGGTTGGTCTTAATGTCGCTTCATCTTTCTCTGCATACGCGCCATAAAACCTCCGCGGACAGGGATAATGCTGGCATCGTAGCAGTCCAGCACGTCATTCTTAAGTTGATCCGTCCACTGAATGTGGGCGTTTCGCCGGTTCGTCGACGTGTTTCCATCTGAATTATTTCCAGCACCCCGAACTCTAGAATGATCGGCATTCCTTGCCGATCCATTGTCGGGTGCTCTGCGCGTTCGATCCTTTTGAACCGCATCTACAATATTTTGACGTTTTGGTGGTTTCATTGTTGTTCCCACGAGCAGCTAGGGAAAGGGTTCGTCCACCCTTGCATAGCCCGGCATGCAAGGATAAGGCTGATACTCTGAGAGGTCGCCCGGTATCCCAGAGTCACAATGAAAGACACCTCACCCGGGTGCCGTTCAGCTTTCGACACGGCTCTCACGCCTTTGTTCAGGGGTTATTGCTTCGGGACCATTCCTGGACAATTGGCCGCGACTGCTTATTAATTACGATGTGGCTATTTGTACCGCTAGCAGTACAGATAAGGTGGGTATCTTATTTAGCCCGCTAGCGGTACAAATAGCGATTGCACCTAGGTGTGGCTATTTGTACCGCTAGCGGGAGGAATAACGTGGGTATTTTATTTAGCCCGCTAATTGTATGAATGGTAAGGGTATGTTGTTCAGATCGCTAGTGGGATGAAAAATGGAAGTATATTTAATTAACTAACTAATTTTAGTCAGACCGTGCCCATTGCTTGCTACATAACCTCAATTTCTGAGCTGACAGGTTTGACAGGTGAATGGTGGCGTCAAGTGGCAAGCGGCGTAATTATGTTTCGGCGGGAAATTTAATATTATTTGTTGGTGAAAATCAACACAATTACTTTCTACAATTTTTTTGGATCAGGTATTTCGCTTTAGAGTAAATTATTTTTTACCATTAGTCTTAACCCTAATTGTGATGAAAATATAATTTTTAAATGTTTAATATTGACATTTCTCATTAACCAGGTGAAATTTTCGCATATTTAAATAATTCTTTCAATGGAGATTTTGAGGTTTTTTATTTACAAGAATAATAAATATAGGATCATTTTCTTCAAATTAGGAACAACTGGCAATTATTTGAACAATATCTATTAACAAATTCACAATTTCAACATTATTCTACGAAGAGGGCCAACTTTTTTCCGGAACGTACTAAAAATGTATGGTTAGTAACTCCTTGCTGTAATTTTGTTCAAACTGATAAAAAATATTGATTTTTTAAAACAATTTTTATAAAAAAATTAACAGTTTAACCAATTTACCATGAAAGGTATTCATTTACTTTGTGGAATCAACAATAAATGTCTTGCCAATTATTCCTTCTTGTCACATTTTCCTAATTGGGAAAGTTTTGATTTCTTAAACGATTTTTATGAACAAAATTCACAGCTTGACCATATTTCGATGATAAATTTTTTTTCTTACTCTTACATACTAAAAACTATTGCTACGTAGTTATTGCACTGACGTAAGCTCTTATTTAGTCAATTCGCAAATCTAAGTACGCCGCTTGCCACTTAACGCTACCATTCACCTGTCGCACCTGTCAGACCCGTCAAATGTCAGCTCAGAAATTGAGGTTATATAGCAGGGGTCTCCACAATCGACAAGTGCAGCGTTACCCAGGATCGGTCCACCTGTTTCAAGATCTACCATTTTTTTTCGAAGGAAAACTGAGAGAAAATGTATGACCTCTCGGGAAAAAATCCCTGTTGGAAGGGCTCAGTTCTGAAATTTGAACATGGAGGACCCTTTTTTTCAAAGGGTTTCAAACGGCTCGAATCAGGTAAAGAATTTTGACAGTTCTGGGTCAGAGCTTGGTAGATCCGACCTACTGGCCTGGGATCGCTAGTAGATACAGGATCTACTTTTGGAGACTCCTGTTATATAGCAACCAATCTCATTCAATGCCTTCCATTCAATATCATTCCAGAACACCATCATTTCGATTGCTTGATCACTGAATAACATTAGTAAGTTGAATAAATACTGCTCTTTTCCATCCGGCTAGCGGGC
The DNA here is from genome assembly GCA_932178445.1 of Andricus quercusramuli. Taxonomy (NCBI): domain Eukaryota; kingdom Metazoa; phylum Arthropoda; class Insecta; order Hymenoptera; family Cynipidae; genus Andricus; species Andricus quercusramuli. The sequence goes on from CAKNXH010001313.1 coordinate 251,906, forward strand.
TCAATAAAAATGTTTTTAGTAAACATTTGAAAAATAAATAAAAAATGAAATTACTTGTCCTAATCCCGCTTATCACTATTTTCATCATACTTAGGGTTAGGACTAGAGGCAAACAATATTTTACTCGAATGGGAAGTACCTTATCCAAAACATTTGTAAAAACGAATTGTGTTGACAAACGATTAAATTTCTCGCCGAAACACAATTACGCCGCTTGCCACTTGACGCCACCAGTCACCTGTCAATGTCAGCTCAGAAATTGAGGTTAAGTACACTGTTAAAAATAATATTAAATTTAATATACCCATGTGTATTAAAATTAATATATTAATCATATGAAATCGCGATTAAGAGCGTGTATATTAAATTTCATATACATTCATGTTGATCACTTACAAGAAAAATTAGATAATTCCATTTTACACAATTTCAAAATAAGTTCAACATATATTTTCGACTCTAAATAATAAAACAGGATACCTTCTTCCAGTTAATCAAAAATGTGACTGGATTTTAAGTCGAAAAGATCAATTAAGCAAACAAATAACATACCTGACCTACAATCAACTGTACTAGCATTAAATTTCTACTATTTAGACTGGATTTTGGAAAAAGTTCCACCCGTACGTCGCACTTTCATTATAAATAACAATTCAGTCGACAAATTCTAGATTATTAATTTAATTGCCAATATTTGACAAGATTTAAAGAAATGAAAGCACTTTGAGTTTTCATGCACACTGCTATACCGACCTGTATATTAAATTTAATACACATGTATATTAAATTCAATACACCAATGTATGTTACATTTCAGTAGCGGTAGTGCATATTTGCTTCACACACATGTATATTAAATCTCATACAGATTTTTCTAACAGTGTAGCAAGCAATGACATCCAGTTCAATGCCACTCAATGCCACCATCATTTCGATTTCCTAATGGGCACGGTCTGACTAAAATTAGTTAGTTGAATAAATACTTCAACTGCAGACAAGTATGAGCAATTTCTTGAAAAGTTTATATCTTCATACTTTAAAGTATTTATTCATTTATTCATTTATTCAGCTCAAAATGATACAACAATGCAGCAATCAGCTTTTAACTCTGGAAGAAAAATGAAAGCAACGTCTGGTAAGTATAAGCTATATTCTAATAAAGTATTATGTAAATGAATCTGTTTAAATTTTGGCAATGTTGAACAAATATTTCTATGTTCTAGAAACTTCGAAGGTGGAAGAAGCTGTCATCGGGTGTCTGGACGTCAATTCCAAGTGTTTGGATGATGAAAGAAAAGAAGAATGTTGTAAGTAAAATTACATTTAACCTTCACCTAATCAAGCTTAAAGCTGAATTGTTCAAATTTATAATTATATTTTTCAGATATGTCAACAGATGCCCGATCCGGTATTCATCGGAGGGACATTATACTCCAGAATGGAAGACTCCAGAACAGGAACAAGTAGAACTACGATTTCTTCTCTTTACGGGAAAATCTCCAAGAGAAAAAAAAACAAAGACTCAACGGAGGAGAAGAAAACACAGTCACTTTCCCACGAGAGGGGGAAATAAATGTTTTGTCTTGTAAGATACACCAAAATCTGTACACGTAATATTTTTCAATATTTTGGGAACTAAATTACACACACACACACACACACATATATATATATATATATATATATCTATATACGAAACAAAATTTTTCAATTTTTTCAGTTGAAAAAATCTGCGCGACCCCTAAAAGGATGAACTTCGACCGTGAAGTTGTGGTGGAATCCAGACGAGAAGGAATCGAAGATGAACGCTTGGGTATGTGTGAACGCATTCTGTCTATTATTATTTAATTTGATTAATAAAAAAATTATTATTATTCAAATCTGCCTTCATAATTTGCATATATCTAAATTTCATGTGTATTGAAAATTATAGAACTGCCGAGGAAGTGTTTCTCGGGGGTAGAAGACAAAAGTCGCGGAGCAGAACACATGGTATGTATAGTATGGAAATTCATTACTTTCTTTAATTCATTTCAATTGCATCACAGTAAAATTGAAATCTTTTTACAATATTTCAGATGCCACGCATAAATATCCCGGGGAAAATAAGAGCCCAATGGGGAGACATTTACAGGAGGTGCCCTAAGGACAAGACAAGACAATGAATCTTGCCGCCTAAGACGCTTATGAATAGGAGCATCACAAGCAAGGTGGAACAACGTTTCGCACGAAGGTCGCCTACAAAGCCATTGTTACCTGATAGGTACAAAGTTTTGAAAGGTCAGTATACACCTTTTTGCATAAAGAAATTAGGTATAAATGACTTCATATTTGAAACAGTGTCTGACCGGTGTATTTTCATTTCAGCCTGTTATTATCGGAAACTCTGTATGGATCGCCGCACAAAGAAAATACCGGAAAAGGACGTGATGAAAGTGGGACACGACGTAGGAGAGAAAATCAATTATCTGAGTAGAAACCTTAAAAATGCGGAAAAGCTTGATCGACGAAATATTGAAAATGTGTTAAGTCTAATAATATGAAATATGAGGTTTCTGCCCAGATCATTAATTTTCTATCATTATAAAAAGCTGAACTATAAGTATGGATGTACGACAGATATCTGCTGCGTATTTCCGGGGTATTCCTGCAAGGCGGAAATTTCTGTATTATTAAGTATTATTAATTTATGTATTATTATTAATTTCTGTATTATTATGATTTTTTATTTCAACTTGTTCTCGGGCGAAACCGGGTTTTCATCATAGCCATGAACTAAGTCAACTAACTGATGAGTTGAGGATGTTAAAAGTTAACATAATACGATGTCTGAAATCTTCTGCGATCATGTTGAAGGTGATAACAGTCGCCTCTGAATGCTTTCTTAGAGCTTATTACATATTATAAATAGATATTATAAATGAATATCTCAGGCTTAATATGTTTACAGCCCAATAATGTTGTAAGCAGCTTCACCCCCTACTAGATGAGCGGCGCTCTCAGGAGGGAGGTTTTCGCTAATAAGGGTTCTCCGGGAATCCTCGAGCTGTCTCTCCAGTCTGGGGCTGGAGGATAAGTCTCGATGATTGCTGGCCGATCCCTGTCGTGAATGGATGCGGCGGAGGACCATACTGAGATTTATGTTTTTTTTTTTTTTTATATGTACACACATGCCATTACAAAATAATCATGAATAATTAATCCTACGCTATCAGTCTTATGCTACAGTCATTTGGTCAATGCTTGCATCTATCCTTTGGTCATTTATAAAGTCGCCGCTACAGGTGTTACGAAATTATTATAATCGCGATTTCTACCTTATACTAAATTACAAAATATGGCTAAGTTTCGCGAAGGAAAGAGTCGATTTCTG
>CAKNXH010001313.1:265278-297702 GCA_932178445.1 Andricus quercusramuli
CGGGAGTCGTGGTGGGGGCCGCCAGCTCCCACGATCTGTGAACACTGAGGCAGAAGCGGAAGCGCAAATGGCTTACCCAGTGAATCTGGATTATGCCGGTTGTTTTCAGCTATATGGGAATATTCCTATTCTTTCCAGTCAAGCTGGAAGATTGAGTACTCCAGAGGTATATAGGATATCTCGCCAGACGAGCTGGCGCACCAGGTGTCTAACGCAGGCTGCGCGTGGCCTTATATCCTCTTCTCCCTACCCTCAATTGCAGGGTGGGCATCAGTGGGATTCAGCGGTGCCTGTGATTGGCGGCGCTTGCCCACGTGGTTCGTACCTCTGGTCGGAGTGGGGCTCGCTGAACGCGTTGAGTGTTGCCTGGCCCTATTCTCGCGCGCTAGGCCTGTCTTATTCTATACATACGACTGCATTATTCTTAATATCTTATATAAGGAGAATAAAGTTATAATAAAGTTATTGAACTTTGCCGCCACGGACCACTCTCGCCTAACTTGATACTTCTCCCGATCCTCCTCCTATCGGGTGGATCGAGTAGCTTGGTGGTGAGGAGTTTTTGGATGGGTCTTCTTGGGCGGGACTTGTCTGTGTCTGCCCCCACCCTTTTTTCTTTACTTCCGTTTCCGCTTTATGGCTGCGATGCACCGTTTTTCGCCTCGTTCCGCGAATCTAAATTTTGTGTAACAATCTCAAAATTGGCTGAGTTTTAATTTATGTGGTCAACCCTTGACATCAAAAACTCTCTCGTTCATAAAAGGAATTGATTTTTTTGATTCTTCAATAAAAATATATATATATATATATATATATATATATATATATATATAAATATATAAATATAAGTCAACGGCGATACCACGCTGAAAACACCAGTTCCCGTTAGATCACTGAAGTTAAGCAGTGTTGGGCGCGGTTAGTACTTGGATGGGTAACCGTTCGGGGAATACTGCGTGTTGTTGACCCGTCGTGGGTGTGGTGGACCCACACGGTAGTATTTATCCACCTAGAAACACTACCCGAATCGGGTAGTGAGGCAATGAACTTTCGAGTTCGAAATGCTAATCAATTTTTTTTTTTTTATATAAATATAAAATGAATATATATAAATTTCTTCGTGAGATTTTTTGGATATCTATGAATATTTCATTATATAATAATATTATATAATATATTGTATTAAAATATTATTATAATTGAAATATAAATAATAATAATTGAAATATAATAAATATTATAAATCAAATTAATGTCTCAGGCTTAAGATGGTAACAGCCCAATGTGTCGAAGGCATTTTTCGGTTAGAGTAGGATTTTTTAATTTTTGAATAGTATGCACGGAGCTGGCCCGGTATGTATTATCAGTCACGGACGCATTATTATAATGCAATCAAGTGATCTGATAAGAGCGTGTGCCTTGACATATTGGGCAAAGCCTGGTTTTTACCCCATCATTCACGGACTGAGTTATAGTCAAGTGCATTATGGGGGGTCCTACAGCTTAAGGTGGGATCCGCACCACCAGAACCTCGGTAAAGGTACATAGAAAAATTACTGCATAATTTATAATATTAAAGATTTGAATAATTCAAAATATTATTATTATTATTCATTTATATATTTTTAAAGAGTCGAGTAAACTATTTTTTTAAATTATGCGTAGTTAAAAAAATTTGTCACAATTTCAGTATTTTGAATAATGTAATCTAAAGCAAGTGAATATAGTTACGTTTTGGCAGTATAGAAAGAGAAACGAATTATATGAAAATATGACTATTTTGTTGAAAATTCTTTTTTTTTATTGGAGATTATACTTCTAACTGCAAATTTAACTATTCCATTTTTGGTTAAGAATTTAAATTTTTTTAGTAGAAAATACAACTATTTGAATAAAAATTGATCTTTTTTAATAGAAACTTCAAATATTTGGTGGAAAATTCCGTTTTTTTTAAATTTAAAATAACTTTTCAACTGAAAATATAACTATATTCCATTTTTTGGTTAAAAATTCGTGTATTGTGAAGAAAATTGGTCTTTTGTCTTGAAAACGGAATAATTTTGTAAAAAAGTCATCCGTTTTGGTTTAAAATTCAGCTATTTGGTAGAAAATTAACCTTTTTGTTGAAAGTATAGTTTTTTTTGTTAGAGAATTAATAATTGTCGTAAAAATGCAACTTTTTGGTTAAAAATTAAAACACTTTACCGCAAATGCTTTTTTTTGGTGAAAAGCATGTAGTTTGACTAAAATTCAAGTTTTATGATTTCAGCTGAAAATTCATCTTTTTTAGATGGAAATTAAACTATTTGGTTAAGAATTCATGTCTTTTGTGGACAGTTTTTTAAACTTAAATCGTAGAAATGTAAAATGTTTGTAATTTAGTGTAATGTGCTATAGTATGCATATTTATTTCTTGGTCTTGGGTGACTTGGGTCTTGGGTTACTTGGTTCTTTGGTTACTTGGGTCCCTTGGGTTTCAAAATACAAAATTCTTTTATAGAGCATCAAAATCATTAATATCTATATCCTGATTTTCTGGAGGCTCTACAGTCTCATAACATGATGATTTTGAATTAAGTATCGTACATCACTGATAGGATTACAAACGTCTTCACGCGGAATTCAATGTTCGCAAGGACAGCTAGAAAAACTACTTGTCCTGCGAACATTGACCTCCCCGTGTAAGACATGCCTAACCCTACTTGTGATGCTCAAATTTCAATCGAATGGATACATGTTAAGTAAATTGCAAAATACATACATATATACATTTACAGAAATACATAAGCTAATAGAATTGGACTGAGTGCGATATCTGTTAAGTATAAAGTATAAGATGCAACTTAGATCCGACTCCTTCGAGGCACAGAACAAACTGGTGTTTCCATTAGAACCAATTTCTGATTACAAAAGAGCTGCAACAAAAAGGAATCCCAGTTGCTGTAGGGAACCCAAAAAGATAAATTAGTTATTAAAGAGACCTCATTTAGAGCCTTAAAGAAGCCCTATTGTTATAGAGCCTATTTCCAAAGAACCCATTTTTCGCTTTACCTACTTCGACATTGTATCTTATTAATAATAAAACTTCTACCTTAAAGCAAACACGTGATCAAACTCTGATGAATATAATTTCATTAGGAGAATGATTGCACAATATATTATTGCACTAACGATGAATGTAATGACTTGATATATATAATTGGCGGGTTATCTGGCCAACTGTAAACCTGAAGGCGCATTCATATGTAATAAACATTTCATCATAAGTCATGAGTCGATAACTGTAAATGCGCCTTCCTGTTGTTCTCTTGAAGATTTCTAAAGGAACAATTTTGGGCCTCTAGTGGTTTCTGCTGGAGCTGAAATACTTAAGGATACCAGACTTTTTTTGAGGCTGGAACCTTTGTAAAGCCGTACTGCTTTCGGCTGGGGTCATATGTTTGCTATATGCCGCTAATAGCACTGCATGTACGATGCACACCGGTTTATCTTGACGTTTGACTAAATTTGTAATAAACAGAGGGCCACCTGGCATTGATACAATAATTTTACTGTCGTAATCGTTTCTATGTAATTGAGATTGAAAATTTTAGAAAAGTCTAGCTGTATAATAGTGGTCTTCTCCTATACGCACATAAGCCTTGTCTGGAGCATGCGCGTAAGGATTATGATCGGTGAATCTATTGCAATTAATAAAGTTGAGTGGGGCAAGTGTATCATAACGATGATTGTCTGTCAGATGTATATAAGCGTAATGAGCAACAGGAGTAGAAAGATCCAACACCCAGGAGGGCCAGACGTGATCTTCAAGTCTTCTGAGAGTTATTCCATAGCGAGTCCCATCCGACATATCCACTGTGATGCTGTTTGGGGGCACATTTGGAAACGGCTCTGGGTCTGCACCTGATGTTTCAAGAAAAAAATGTATATTTATGAAGTTCTTGTATACTTCAGTTTTCATCTTATATTTTTGTTCAAGTACCCAAAAAACGATCCACAATTTGAAAAAAAATCGGTTATTAATATTGATGCGTGTCCCAAAAACCATGAAGTTCTCATTGATTATTACTAGAGCGCGTGTCTGTTGGATCTCGCACTTCGGGCTCAATAATGGGCCCGATTTTTGATACATATTTTCAAATGTATATTTATTTTCTGAGTTACCTTACAATGAAAAACTGAAATCTCTTTTTTTAAACATTCTTTCCTATCTCGCGTTATCAGAATAAAAATAGGATTTTCATTTTCATATTATTTTTGTTGAATTAAAATTAAAGTTCTGTGAGAAAAAGGTTCCAAGAAATGTTGTTAGAATATTCAAAAGCTGAAATTCATCCAAAAACTTTTCCCCATATTTTGCGTCGTTTGGCTCAAAATTTGTATTTTCGACTTATTCATTTACGAGGCATGAATAAAAAAACAAAGAAGTCCTATCGAAAAAATGGTTGAAACAAAAATTGGAGATATTTTGAAGAATTTCAATTGTTCTCGTAAACTTTTTCCACGCATCTGTCTTCGTATGGCGTAAAAACGGAGTGTTCGATTTTTTGATAGAATTTTCATGGATAAAACCATAAACGATTTAACCGTAGCTTGACTTGATTCGTTCATTTTTTCAAGATGATTTTGGATGAATGCAACTGTTTTTTATTTATAATGAAAATATAACTCAGTAAAATATCAACTATTGCATTTTTTCGTGGAAATTCATTTCTTTTGTAGAAAATTCACCCGCTTTTTTTTTAAATTAATTCTTTTAATTGGAAATGTAAATATTACATTTTAAGTTTGAAATTGGTGTTGTTTAGTTAAAAAAAACAGCTCCACAAAAAGGAAAAAGTGTTTTGTGCATCAGACTAGACTACCATATCCAAATATATATACATTTAAATCTGGTGGCAGATTTGCTTCATCAAGATAGGTTCAAGAGAAAATTAGTCTTTTTAACTTGACGCTCTAGAAATTTATAAAATTGAGCCATGTTTTTTAAGGTGATTATCTTGAAAAAATTAATTCCGTCGTCGTCGGCAATTATTATCCGATTTGAACTTTTTTTGGAAATGGAAGCTAATAAAATTCCGCATGGAACTGTCATGGCCGATTTGTAAATTATTGTTTATTTTTACATTCTCATTCTAATGAGAAGGTATTGGTTTTATGTAAAATTTGACTTGGTAGTTTTTGTTTTATTCATAAAAAACAGCATTGAAAATAGAAAAAATAAATTTTTAGACGAATAAGACAAGCTACGAAAAACATGACGGAGACAACATTTGTTCATTCAAAGAAGAGGTACAAATTTGTTATCCATCATGTTTCGATAGGATGCGTAGTTTTTATTTTATTGTTGAAAATAACATTGACAGTAAAAGAAATCAAATTTTTGGAAAACTTTGGAAAAATCAATTTTTGTTGTAAGAATATATTCAAACTGAAAAAATAACTTTTTTGAAAAACGGAAAATCTAAAATAACATTTTAACTAATAAAATTTGTAGCCTAATTTATATAATTATTCTTGATTTGAAATCAAATACAAATCGCGAAGCGCGAGTATCTGGATGAGAATGTGTTCCTTAAGGTCGATAGAACCTTGAGTGAATAAATTTCCTTTTCAGTCTGAAATGAAAAAAATTTAACAATCACTTCATATGTAGAGGTTTTGATAATTTTCTAATATTTGTAAATAAACTTTTTCTTTTCAACGAAGTCGAACACGAAGTTCAAAGTTCTAGAGGAATCGAGCGTAAAGCGCGATGTAAATACGCCCGAGCGCGCAGCGCGAGGTGAATACATAATCGAGCGCGAATGTCTAATAGCAACGCAAATGTTAAAAAATTGATCGAATTTGTTATAAAAAATTTTTTTATAAATAATTTGTTATAAACAAATAGTCCAGATGTAATTCCAAAGTCAGTTGATATTAACCAAGGTACCAAATTTCGATGAAGTAAATATATTTTGAGAATCTAGTCACCCTGTATTATGTTTACCAAGACCATTTAACGAACTTTGTGGCTGTCAACGCTCTGCACCCGACGCCAGCTCATATAATAATAAATTGTTTTTTTTAACCACTGGAAATTATCTCCAGATAGTTCTTACACTATTTCGAAGGTTTTCATGGACAACGACTTTGAATTTTTTTCTAAATCACACCAATTTTTTCTTAGTTAAACAAAAATTATTATATACTCACGCACCAGCTCTCTTTGAATTTGTTGTGAAAGTGGTGTATGTAATATCAGATCGGCAGGTTACGAAACAAGACCAGCCAAATAACTTTGCATTGAGGAATAAAGACGGCAATGTAATTGAGAGCCTGGTAAAGATATTACTATCCACTGCAAATTGCAAAGATCTTGTTCTTTTCTCAATCTGATGCTAAAATATCGATGTTTTGGCCCGTAATAAAAGGGATTTTAGATTACCATCCCAAAACTACTGCTGAAAGCCGTAATCTAATCAAGCAATTCAAAAAGGCAGTTTCACAACGACTCGTAGTACGATTTCGAATGCAATCTAACCCAAAAGAGAATATTACGGCTGAACGAATTACAGTCCTTCTCGATCCACGGCAAAAGTCACTGCAGTCTGAACGAATGAAACCATAAGAATAAAAATTAGGTAGCATATTCCAGAATTGATGAAGGATGCACTTATTGCAGGATCTTCAAAAACAAGAAACCTTGAAACATCAATGGATTTTATTTTGCAACCCCAAAGACAGGATAAATGAAAGCATGTGACGTCTGAATACGAATTCTACATGTCAGAGCCGGAAGTAGATCAAAACAGAGATCCATTATTTTGGTGGAAATATCATTCCCAGATATATCCAATGTTAGCTGCTTTGGCAAAACAATATTTAGCAATACCTTGCTCGTCATCTAGCTCTGAAATAACATTTTCAACAGCTGGAAATATTGTGTCGCTAAAGCGTAGCTGCTTAAAAAATGCCGTGGAAACTCCCTCAACCCAGTATGGGAAGAGAACGAGGGAGCCTACCCTGAGCCCCGTAACGGCGACCTCGACTTCCAAAGAGGAAGATAGAGTGGTGCCGACACCTGTACCCAAGGTGTCAAAAAGAAGGAAGAGGAAAAAGAGGCCAGCTCGACCCGAAGCGGTTTTAATCAAACCGGCTGAGGGCTCAAGCTACGCAGAGGTTTTCAACGACCTCAAGTGAAAGATGAGACCTGACTCCCTTGGCGTAACAATCAATGGTGTCAGGGAAACCAGTAGTGGAAAGGTCCTTGTAGAAGTAGAGCTTTTCGCTGCCAATGAGAAAGGGTGGTGGTTTTTAGTGGTTCCCTTGGTGGCATTATCATAAAGACAAAGTTGATTTTGTATAGTGTATAATTATACGCAAATTATAATTGAATATTGTATATGCCAGAGTAATTGTAGTGATGCAACTGAGAACCCCACACTACCGAGAAGTGCGGACCCTTCACGGTGTGTTTTTGAGCACACATATTTTAATTTATAATCTAAGATTTTATCCGGTATTATATATCCAGTAAAATATTTGTGATTACCGGTCACAGTCAATTTTTCACAGTTATCGTACGAGTTAAGGCATGTATCAGCATCATAGATAAAATACATCAATTAGAGCCTGAAACGTACGGGAGAAACTGTTAACTGCTTTTCTCCAGAGGCGCTGGTAAACCAGTTAATGGGAGACTCAAACTTCATTTTAGCGTTGGTTGCATCCTTTATCTCGATGGGCTGGAACTCCACCCAAAATACGGACTTTCCAAACAAGTTGCCCGGGTTCCTGTCAGGGCAGGAGTTAGCAAGGTGGACGTTAGTGTTTTGTATACAGATATTTCAGGGATACGTTTTGAGCATTTGCTCATCCTTAACCTCGATGGGCTGGAAACTAACACAAATATCGTACCGCGAGTGACTTTTTTGGCATCCTGACAGGATGAGATTAGACAACTGTACCGATCCTGCTTCAACTAACGATCCACGATATACCTCAAGCTTTTCTTTCAACGCTTCAATGATCTTACTTTGAAATGAAATATTGCCTAAATTAAATTTCAGGATACGTTCTATTATAGAAGTGTTTTGGAAGTTTGAAAACTGTTCAAATGTTGCACACAATTTCACTGTATGTGATTTAATGTTGTACTTCAGAAAGCTTCGAAGATGTCGAGACTAAAGTCAAGGAACGTCAGAAAGCAAAGACTCGTTTCAGATTTAATAAATGTTACCACTAGTCTGACAGTGAGGAAGAAGCAACCGATGAAGATGACGTTCAGAAGAGTCAAGTAGTCGCCGAAAAAGTTAGTGGTGCAATTTCCCTTTTACCTTTTCTACTAGATGTGCCACAGGTGTACGATAAAAGAATATTATTCAAAATGTAAAATTAGCAGGTGAAGCGTTAACTTACAAATTCATTTTCAAAAATTCGTATCCTTAATATTCCTTCTTGTATTCCTTGTTGCTAAAACAGTAAAAACTGTGTGATAAATTTTGTTGCACCTCAAGTCTGAGGGAAAGGATACCTTGTGTAATGGTACCATTCACACTGCCAAGACTAATTTTTGTTGCTGATAATTTTTGGAAATGATGCGTTATGATATTGCATCTTTCAGGCTAAAAAATGCAACCTGAAACTCGAACTAATTCTGAATGTGTTAAAGAATCCATCTTACCAGAATCTAGAGTTCTATCAGTCACCTGGGCATTTTCATTACCTGATTGGTGCATTTTGTAAAAAAGATTGGTCAACGAATTTGTAGCGGCTTGCTTCGTGTGTTCTACTTCTGCAAACCTAATTGTCTAGTTTCTAATAATGAATGCAAGGCCTTAATTTTTACTAAATTAATTAATCATTCATTAAGATTGTAAAAGTAGGTTATCTTAGTATTTTTAATTGGAAATTCGTATTTATGAACGAAAATGAAACGGCTTGATTATTCACACATTGTCAAAAACACATATAATAATTCTGAAGATAAGATATAGATTTTATCAGTTATAAACAAGACTATCCTTGCTTTTTTTTTCTTCTATTTCAGATAATAAATACTATGGAATAAAAAGATGTTTTATGAATATTGATTTTATATTTCAACTTAAAATTGCGGAAGACGAAAATTCAGTAAAAAAATATAAATTAATAAATATTTTAACTTAAAAAGTGCAAATTTTTAAATATTTGAGTTGAGATGATTTGCAGTCAGAAGAGTTCTGTGTCAGGTGTGTTAAACGCGTTTTATTACAAGTTAAAGAGATTATACATTCAACGGGAATAAAGTAGGTTACAATAAATCAAATGCGTAAACAGAAAAACTACATTTTTCCATTATGAGGCAAAATCTTGAATTAACACGTCATCTCTGGTTTCGTAATACGTTGACAAATTTCTGTTATTCTCTGATGATAAATGTGGATTCCTCAAAGAATTCGCTTTCAAGAAGAAAAAAAAAGAAATTTCGCTTTCAACGAAATGGTAGATTTGTTGTCGGCATAGATAATTTTTAAACAAAAAATAAAAAAGTAGACTTCCCAATGAAAAACAATTTATTTCCAACAAATTGATTTGTCGTTGAATTTTCGACTGAATAAAAATTACTCTGAACAAAATAATTTGATTTCAAACCAAATAGTAGCTTATTTAGACAAAATCAAAAATAGCGTTTTAAATTGAATTTAATACAGTAGCCACATTAATTTTACCTCAAAAACATATTTTCACATTTTCTTAAAAAATGTCATTTTCCCTACTTTTATAGGCTAGAACCTGGAAAATATCTTTCACTCAAATGACTTGTATCTCACATATCCAATGAATTTGAAGCATTCGACGATAAAATGAAAAATTGTTTGAACTACCATTCCAATTGATTGAATTAAGAACAAATTCAAGAATGTATTAAGTATAATTCATTTATTTTATTATTCGACGGTATGCCTTTAGATTTACACATGAATGATGACATAAGCGACAAGGACTTGTTTATTTCGCAGCTAGCAAACACATAGTTTTTCACACCTCTAATTACCACTTACATGTAAGATTTTAATCAAAATTTAGATCACAATCAAATGTCATATTCTAGATTTACAGTGTTTTTAAATTAATGGTGTAGATGGTTGTGGTCTACACGAGGGTTTACATGCCGTACTCTATAATTCTTCATTATTGGGCAACCGAAACCTACTGGAGTGTCATCGGTTTCCTTTTGAGTCAAGGGGGTAATCGTGCCGCTTTCGATGTTTATTTTCGCCCGAGTTCTAACGTAATCTTCAGTCAAATATATTCCAGCTAGAAGATTAAAAGTCTCCAATATTGCAAAGATGTCACCATCTAGTGTTGACAATACAATTTGTTCTTGATTTGGCACAGGCTCAAACGCGCACATTCTTATTCTTATTTTAAGCGATGTATTGGCTGGAAAAATGTATCTTCGAAGTTCGAACATCCGGTGCGGATTCGTATTGGAATTGAGCCGAATAAACTGAAGTTGTTCAAGTTCACATCCATATCCGTCAGAAGAAGGAAGCCTGGTAGGAGGAACTATGGTCCTGGAAAGCTGAGGACGCCTAAAAGGAGGACGCCTGGCAAGAGGAGCCATGGAACTGCCAGGGGGAGACCTGGACCTGTCGCGAAGAGGAGGCTCGGCAGAAGGTGAATTATGTTTTTCCGAAGAAGAAGAAGAAGAAGAAGATTTGCCACGAGGAACACGAGGAATAGGTTCGCCATTAGGTAAACATTCAAACTGTGAACTTAATTCTGCAACAAGAAGTAGAAGATTATAGTGGGTTTTTATTAAGCTGGTGTATTTTATGAACCCCTTGTGGCAATGTTGCAAAGGCTAGTATATGAAAAAATTAAAAAAACTGTTTCTCGGTTTTCGAAATGGAATAGCTTTAGAATTGAATATAAACATGAAAATCTCATGAGAGGCCATCCATAAATTACATATCACATTTTTTTCCAATGTTTTAGCCCTACCTTCACTCATGTAGCAAGTTGTAAGAAAATAGTATCATATTTTTCAAACTTGAAAATACTTTGCGATCCCTAGTAATTGATAAAGTAAATCAATATTTACCAATAGAGTTAAGGATGATTGCCAAGGTGAAGACTTCAGTATGGAAAACCCTCATTTTTTCAAATTAGAGGAAAAACTGATGAACTACTAAATGGCGAATTTGGTTACCAGTGCCGCGAAGGATTAATCTTGTGCTTTATTAGGTTGTATAATATATCCGACATTTTTTCTCTTATCGATTATAATCAAGGTTGTCCATTTGGAATATTCAAATTTTATTAGCCAGTTTTTAAAAAGAAACAACGTAATTACTAACGGCGTCAACGCTGATATAACAATAATTCATATACACTTCCGTTGGAAATTATCTGCACGAGTAGCATGGGTGGTAATAAAAATCACTGATTACTTTTAATTACGGCAGTTGTACAAAACATATAAAATTCACGGAGTGCAATCTTCAAAATCTTATCTTTATTTGATCCTTGTACAGCGAAAATAAGTCGAAATCTTCTTGTTCTTCAGTGTGCCGATTTGGGGGATCAACTCAAATAGGGCTCCTATAAATATTCGTCATAAAAAAATTATCATAATTTTATTTGATTTATACTAATATCCTGATAGAATTTGTTGGAATATTTTAACATCCAGCGGACATATTTCCCGAGTTTTGAAATCACGAGTAAATCAAATATAGATTACGTGAAATGTTTGAATATTCTGTATTCTGTAGTTTGGATATTCTATATTCTGACTGATTCAGATATTTCATATTGAATTGATTACCTTCCATCTTTTAAGAAAATTTAAAATGCAATTATATTTTATTTACAAATGTTTACTTATCTAATGAACATTTTTTTGCAAATCAAAAACTTTGGCCAAAATTTAACATACACAAATTTTTTAAATAATTTTCTTCATGAATTTCATTAGATTTACCTTTCGTACAGCTCCTCTGTAGTATTTAGTTTTAAAGATAATTTTTCAAAAAGCTTTGTAGAATTTGTTCGACCTAATATTCAATTGTTAACCATCTCTGTGTAAAAAAAGTTTTTTAATGTGTACGAATAATATTCCACAGAAAGACTTCTTGTAGTATCATTTTTAGATTAAAGTTGGTTGATGCTTGCCGTGGAAGGTAAATTATATTATTCTATTAGAAATTTATCGCACGAAATTAGCTTTTCTTCAGTCTACACTGATATAAAAGAAAATCTTGTGATATAATTTGTCCAAGCTTCACTGTACAAATGTTCTTGGGGAAGTTTCTCCAAAATTGTGTTGACGATAATTTCCAAACATTTTGTGGAATTTTCCCCAATATTGAGTAGGGGAAATTCTTTAAACTTTCCTGTGGAATACTACCCAAAAAGTGGTGAATTTCCCCCGAGATTTAATGGGGAAAATTCCATTTGCTATTGTGTAATAATACTTACAATTTCGGGAATTTTCCCGAACTTCATTTAGGGAAAATTCACAAAAATTTGTGGAATGTGTCAGTACAAATGTCGAACATAAATATAAATTAGGTTCTCGAGTTGAAGGGTTCCAAGCGGCTCGAATCAGGTAGAGGATTTTGATAGTTCTGGGTCAGAGCCTAGTAGATCCGACCTACTGACCAGGGATCCCAAGTAAATACAGGATCTACGTCTGGAGACACCTGTTCCAGTGGATCTGATACTTGATGTTCATTATCTCTAGCACCTATGCCTTCAGCTTCAATCAGGTGTTCGTTGTCCATAGCTTGCAAGGAAAATTCATCAATAGGAAGCTATTGTTCTATTTCCATTTCGATGGCAGCTATTGCAAAAGCCAGAATCAATCTGTTTACAGATATTGAGCGTTTGAAAAAGTCAACTGTCTTCTAAAATCTTTTTCTGGCTTGACAGATAAACTACAATTTGGATCAACTATTTTGTTGGAAAATTGGTATATTTTAGGGGAAAAAATATCGGTTCTTCGGCTCTAAGATTGATCTGTTTTGTTTAAAGTTAAACTATTTAATTGAAAAATCGTCCCGTTTGCTTAAAAGTTGAACTAATTAATTGTTCAGTCAAATCTTTACTTAAAAATTATTTTTCCTGAACTAAAAATTAATCTTTTTTGGTTGTTTATGGGCGGTCCAAAAAACAACTAAATAGCCCATATAAAAATTGTTCTCTATCGCTATTTTTTCCTATTTTATAATTTTTATTACATAACTCACAAACACCGTCGCGTAAATAAAAAATGATATTAAAAAAATCTTTTGGAAAGACATTTGTAAGATAATTCATTTTAAACGATTATGATTATGTTAACATTTTTAAGATTATAAGCACCTAATCTAAATGAAAAAGTCGAGTTACTAACTGAACATGTTTTGAACTCTCATATTTTTTTAAAAGTTGCATTCAAACTTATTATTAACGATTTTCATGTACGCTTAAAAAATGATAATTAGGCATTTAAGAAGTAAAGTTTAAGTAAACTTTCTGCCTGAAAATTCCAGTATTTGTTTGAAAGTTCAAATTCTTATTAGGAAATTAATTTTGTTGTTGTTGAATATGCAATATTCCAGTAGAAAACTCAACAATTTGGTTTCAAATTGTATCACTCAGAAATTTATTTATTTTGTTAAAAATTTAACTTTCGTTATAAGCATTTTTCTTTTTCAATAGAAAGTTTGTTCTCTTGGTTGGTAACTTACATGTTTTTTATTGAATGGAATTCAACGAAGGTAATTCTAAACTAGGCCTTTTCCGATATGTTAATGCACACGATCTTATCAGATCATTTTTTATAATCTCGCCAAAGTCTTAGTTTTTCTTCATTTAATGGATTTTTAAAACTTCTGTTATTTCATCAATTTAATACAGTTTAGAATTCATACATCTTTCAGAATTAGCAGAAAAACATTGATTGACAAATGTTTTCCGGGTATTAGTAGAGGGACAAAGACCAAAGTCTATTAAGCGCTGTTTTCGATTCCGACAGTTTGTTCGGGCTGATAAGATTTTCTATTACTTTTACAACGTGGGCTACACGCATTGGAATGTTTCGTCATAAGTTTTCGGGTCTATATAGCGGAGGAAATGATCCTGATTGATCAGTTATCTTTCACAAAATCAGACAAGAAGGATGAAGATCCATCTTGGAACTCTGCTTCTGGCCTTCGTGGTTCTCATCAATTTTGGTGGTAAGTTTTACCCCATAACACAAATCTTGGAAGGGGTTGGAGGGGCATATTGTGAAATGAGGGGAATAATAGTGAATGAGGGGAGTGGTGGAGAAGGATAGTGGGGAAGGAAGGGACTGGATGCGATGGTGGGAAAGTTGGAGAGGGGATGTTAAGCAGGGCCAGAAGGGGCTGTAGGGTTATGATAAGAAAGTAGGTGGATAATAGAGAATCCGAGGAGTGGTGGAGAAGGCTGTTGGGAAAAGGAAGGGACCGGAGGGGATTGAGGAAAATCAGTGAAAGGTTGGAAGGAGGTGGAAGAGTGAAAAAGAAATTGAAGAGGTTTAAGGTGTATACTGGGAAATGAAGGGATGTGGAGAATGATGGTGGGAAGGTATGAAAAAGCAGGGGATGGTGAGAAATTTGTCACGTTCTATGCTGTGAAAAAAAATGGTGAAATAGGATAGTCGGGAAGGAAGGGGCTGGATGCGATGGTGGGAAAGTTGAAGAGGGGATGTTAGGTAGGGCGGGAAGGGGCTGTAGGGTTATGGTAAGAAAGAATGTGGATAATTGAAAATGCGAGAAGTGCCGGAGGAGGGTGGTGGGAAAGGAAAGGTCAGAAGGGTATTGGGGGAAAGCAGTGAAAGAATGGAAGGAGATGGAACAGTGGAAAGCTGTCACGTTCTATATTTTGAAAATAAATGTTAAAGGAAAAAAATGTTTTGTATGCTTTCGAAAATTAAAATTATATCATAAAATGCTTCTTATGAAAAAAACTTCTTATTTTTATTGAATGAAGTTTTCATACTTACAAAAACATGTCATTAATTGTTTTTGTTGATGAATTTTTTTCTCACTGTCGCTTTTTCTCTTTTTTGTAAATAGTTGAACTTTAATAAATTAAGGCTTAGCTTTTCTAAGAACATATTTCCTGCAATTATGCTGTTTTGTTTTAGAAATGAGTGAAAAATCTTAAAATATATTTATTTTTCAAGAAATATCGCCTTTAAAATTTTTTTTTTATGATTGCAGTCAGGAGTGAGGCTGTCCGTTTTACTTTTTACCTGGAAGGAGTGTGGAGGGAATGTGGGTAGGGGCTTGTTGGGTAATAGCAAGAAAGGAGGGAAAGGAGAAAGGGGTGATAGGATAGAAAGAGAGGTGTGAAAAAGGATAGTGGAAAAGTTAGGAAAATGAGGAGAAGTGGAGTGAATAAGAGGGTAGGGATGCTAAAGTGATGTAGAGGTATAGAGGAAAGGAAGATAGTTAATTGGACAGGAGGAAGGTATGAGGACGGATGGTACGAATGAAAGGGAAATGGAGAGGAAGGAGGGCGGGGTGAAGAAGATGGGAAGGGATGACAAGGAAATGTTGATAGAGGGGGTTGCGAGGAAATGATGGAAAGAGATTGAAGGAAAGAGAAACAGTAGTATAGTGGGCAAGGATGCATATGGAGTGGAAATATGAAAAAGGATGGGAGGGATTGAGAAGGATGGTGGAAAAGGAAGCGCTAAAGAAAGCGAATGAACGACACGGCGTGGTGGGAGAGGGGGGAACAGGATACAGGGAGATGGTGGAAAGTAAGGGAATGGGCTCAATGGGGGAAATTTGGTAGGGGAGTGGGGAAGAGTGAGAGGGTCTGAGAGGGAAGCCATGACGTGACGCTGCTGAGTTCGTTTACGTATTTCTTGCGAGGAGGAATTGTGCAACAAATCATTTTCGAAGAAATTAGGACTGGATGCATTTTTCGATCCTGAGAACTTTTTTTGAAAGTGTAAAGTTGTGTAAAGTTTATAAGTAAAGTACGTTTACTCGGTTTGCCAATTCGGTCGGTATTTGCGATGGGTACGAATATACAACAATATTCTTTTAATGTTGTGTCCAGCATAAAAGTTAAGTTAAATTTCCGAACGACAAAGACGAATTTAACAAAATAGTTGAAGTTTCAACAGAATATTTGAATTTTTTACCGTAAGACAAATTTCCAGTGAAGTGACGAATTTTTAACCAAATAGTTGAATTTTCTAATTGTCGCGGTTCGTTGAAAAAATCTTGATAAAAAATCCGTATATTATATGTTACAGATGGAAGTGATGAGCTAGGTAGAGGTAAAGCACCAATGGAGCGGCTGCGTACAAGACAAAGATCTGATCGGACTGCGGCGCAAGAACAAATCGGCGGCCATGCTCCACCAAGTAATACCGATCAACGTTAGAACGAATCCATTTCAAATCAGGCAGGATCTACACTCGAAGTTGCGGAATCCCTCGGGTACAAAATATATTTTTTTAGAGGAAATTAGGCGATACTTATTTTTGCGATTTGTGAAAAAAAAATTTTCTAGGAAGTTATGCGTATTTGAATTTTTTGCTTGGTTTTTCGAAAAAATCCCAATTATACGCAAAATATCTTATGAGTTTTATGCGGGCTAAATAAATGTTGTGGCCAGGAGAATTTTCTTTCATAATATCGGATTTTCGCATTTTTTTTTTAAATAACAGCAGATACGAAAAAATGATTAAGAAATAGTTTACAAAGTTAAAAAAGTTCTACAAAAATTTATTCTACTCAGTTATGATATCTTGTACCATTTCCTCGAGAAAAAAATTTAGTATTTCCTTCGAAAACTGCAGTTGCAGCAGACCAGTCAATTCTTTTCACTGTACAAATTTGTTATAAACTAAATATAAAATTGCTTTTCTGTGCATAATTTTAAAATCAAAACACACTTGTCTGGCATTCAAATTTATTCTTTGAGTTTTACCTATTATTGTGAATCCAAATTTGTATAGAGAAACATATAGAAACATATAAGCAATCACTTTTCCTTATAATAGTACAAATTCGAAAAAAAATTGGCAAAAACGTAAGTGTGGGTTATTTGAGGAAACCGAGCTTCAATATTTTCAGAAAAAATACCACTGTTTTGTTGATTTAAAACATTTGTACAATTTTCTCGCGGATTTCGAAAGAAAGCAGTAAAATTCACCAGAATCTGACAATAAATCTTAAATATCCTTATTAGATGAAAATTTATACAGCTTTAGAGAAAAAATGGGATTTTCTTGAAAAACAAAGCAGAAAATTCAAATCCCCATAACTTCGTGAACATTTTTTTTTCAGAAATCGCAAAAATACGTATCTACGAATTTCCTCAAAAATCAACATATTTTGTACCCAAGAGATTCCGCGCCTTCGAGTGTAGAATCTGCCTGATTTAAAAAGAATTCGGTCTCTATCTGTTTTAAATGTTAAAAAATGGTTACAGATTTTCGCGAATGTGTCGGTTATCATGATAAACAAAATTTGTACTTTATTTTGCAATATTTGAATTAGCAATCACAGGCTGATATATATAAATAAATATAAAATATATTTGACAAAATAGTGTTGAACCTAATGTAGAAAAGTTCGCATTTCGGACAAAATCGAGTGCGAAGCACGAGAAACGTGATAAGAATGTGTTCGTCAAAGCCGAAGAAGCTTTAACAAAAGAGAATTCATAATCACCAAATAACAGTTGTCGAAGCTTCGACCTTTAACTTCGAAAGGTCTGTGCACAAATATGGGGGAACTACAGAGACCGAGCGCGCAGCGCGAGAACCACCAGTTGCGCGCCCTGGACGCGCTCAAACTTGCGAGCGAAGCGAGCCGCGCGCGATAAGAATGTGTGAGAATGCGAATAATTTCCATAAAAGTTAAATAAGAAAATAGCTTCAAGATTGAGGTTCTATTACCTATTCTTTATTAATTAATAGAGTTGATTCTTCATTAAAATGTAAGAGGTCCTTATAACTATAAAAAAGGATTTATCTTCGGAAACGGCGTATGAGTCATCCTAAATTCTTATTACGCCAAAAGCGTAAACGCTTTTGGCGACTTTAGGTAAATCTACTGATCTTCTTTGCACTTCAACCATACGCCAGTAAAATATACTGAACTTCTTTGGAAATACTCTAAAATGTCACGTTGTCCATATTTATACCGATCATGTTTCAAATTTCACAAATCCTTTATCTGCGTGTGTTATGATGGGAGTTTTGGGGTCGCGGATTTCAAATTTTTGGGGGTTCGTTGCAAAAATTCTTTGATAAAAACACCTATATTATATTTTACAGATGAAGGTGTTTCGAGGCGACGATTACCTCCAATATCACCACAGGTCCAACAAATCCACGACTCTTTTTCAAGTTCAAGCAGTCGAGCTTCCAGTTCCAGAATTGGAAGTTAGTATATTATAACTTTTTAAACTAACAGAAAATTTTGGGACTCACAAAAATATCTAAAGGGCATGGCCGGGTAAGCATATAAAATCTGCCCCGCACGTTTCGATTTGAAATTTCTGTCACAAAGAGAGCATTGTAATCGATGTAACTGATGTAATTAAAAACATCATGAGCAATATTTCCTTCATAAATGTCTGCAGCTAGCCTATCCAAATAATAGTTTCCAGAGTGCCACTGTAGATGACATCCTGTATAATAAATGCAGACTCTCTATTTATAGAAATAATTCTGACAGAGATTCTGAATGTGAAACTGAAACAGATCTTTCTCCCTGTGACGCAACTTCCGATGAGCCAACATTCGAAGTCAAGGTCAAATCGAAGGAAGCTGTTTCTGAGGCTAAGTACTTCAAAATTCCTATCTAGAGGACAGTCGCTACTCTTAAATACTGTTGCATTTGTTTCCCTACGAAAAATGTAAGTGCCATTCCTGAAGAAGCGCGAATCCAATCGTATATCAAGAAGAAAATTTTCATACCACCTGGAAATCGGTGTTGTACAACTCATATTCTAAAAAATCGAATATGTGAGGAAGATCTTGGCAATTTAATATTGTATTCTAACACTTCAAGTCTCAGCGCAGCAGAGGTGTCCAAAATAATGGGAACTCTTCCCATAAAATGTGATTCGACATTGCTTGAGAAAATCGGCAAATTTAGCCTTTCAGAAAAATAAATTAAAGTTTTTACGGGGTTATCTTGGGAAAATATTCTTGAAATAAAAGACTTAATGACTTCGTTGCGTAATAGTCAATTTCGTTCAGTGATCCAGGCTCTTGTTGTGTTTATTTTAAAACTACGTACAGGACATTCCAATAAACTATTAGCTTCTATATTGAACATAGATACTAAACAGTCAATTTTAGAATATTCTGAAAGTATAATTCAATCTTTCGAAAAAGACATCCTGCCACTTCGTTTTGGCTAAAATTCTGTTAACAGGGATAATCTGGTTCAAAACCACACAACAAAAGTTGCAAAAAAATTGTTTGTTGTTCAGGATAATTTTTTTCTGATGTATGATGGTACGTATGCGCGTCGTCAGTAAAGTACAAATAATAAGTATCAAAGAAAATCTTTCTCTGGACAGAACAAAGTTCCTCTTTGTAAGCCCTTCACTATTTGTACGACTGATGGATACGTAGTGGACATACTCAGGCCACATCCTGCAAACCAAAATGATGCCGATATCTTGAAAACATTCATTGAAGATCAAAATGGTTTATGCAAGCTTTTGAAGAGGAATGATGTATTTGTTCTTGATCGAGGTTTCCGCGACGTAGTTAAAGATTTGGAAGAAGGAAATTTTAAAGTACTGATGAATGCTTTGAAATTTAAAAGAAGGCAATTGTCAACAGAAGAATCCAACCAGTTACGATTTGTGACTAAAAGTCGATGGGTGGTTAAAGCTGTTCATGGTATGCTGAAACAAAAGTATCGTCTTCTGGGCCATAGAATAGATAATAAGATTGTACCAAATATTGGAATCAATTTTAGAGTGGCGTCATTTCTTAATAATGCTTACGGTGGAAGGCTGCAGTCTGACGAAGAACTTTCATATGAAATATTACAGAGAATTCATGCTCAAAAAGATTGTCGACAATACACTAGTTACTGAGGCAGAGAAGAAAGGATGGATAGGTCAAAAAACTCCCTTCAAAACAGTCACTGCAGATGACACTCTCGATTTTCCAGAAATGAGTGAAAGAGATCTAACGATATTTTTCACTGGATCCTATCAGCTTTCTCAAGCTGTATCTTATTTAGCAGAAATGTTAGATGAGGATGGCAAAATAATCCTTGAGTACGTAAAAGAAGAACCCAATATACTTAAATTCAAAGTACAATCCGACACATTTCTCCCTCATCATACAGATGTTTCATAAGATACAAACCTAACAGCTTCAGTGTTTCCGGGATAAACCACTATGCATGCGAGCGTGCTGATGGAAAACGAACATTTGTTTGCTGCTCACACATTGCTGCCACCGTATATCACTTCTCTCATGCTATGTATTAGACGAAAATTCTTCAACCAGAACAAGTACTTGACGAAATTAAGAAAAAAATTTTACTGTAGTGATTAATGATGATAGCGATGAGAATTAAGAAACTTCTGAATTGGTGAGAGGCGAGGGGACTCACGATAATAGAGCACCCCGATTTGTGAGAGGCGAGGAGACTCACAATAATAAAGCACTCTGGAGAAAGGATTTTTAAACCGTACTGCAACCTCCTCGTGGTGAACTCTGGAAACTATTATTTGGATAGGCTAGCTGCAGACGTTTCTGAAAGAAATATTGCTTATGATGTATTTAATTACATCACTAACATCAATCAAAATGCTCTCTCTATTTTCTACAACGTTCCTAACCATGAAAAAATTAAATAGAGTAGCGCTCCAAAGTATGCGATCGGGAGCAGTTCACCATAACATCATCATCATGATGATTATGGCCGCCGCCTAGATGGAACGCGTTGTGTCTGCCTGCTCACCCGTTGCCTGTTTTCTGCTGGGTAGTGATCTGTTTTCAGAAATATTTTGACGGAAGTGTGCCCTGGACGTGCCCGATTGTTTTTATTAATTTATTCTTCCGTCTGACTTGTGTTCCTGTTTGTTGTGTTTTTTTCAGCATACCTTACCTCAAATCGCGCGTGTTTATGAGGGTTGTGTAGAAAACCCTTCAAAATTTTGAACGTCGAACGTCTTGAACTTTCTTGAACGTCGTGTCGTGGTTGTAAGGGTTCTGTGATTGCTGACGGTCAGTGTCTAGGATGGCAGACCTCATGCCACCCTGCCTGTGCTCAACGAATAAAGGTTCTCGATGACGGGTCTTTCTCAAAGTGCTGTGGAACTAGATCACACTCTCCTATAATTCCGAAACCGGCTTCAGCTGCTCTCAATACCAACGAAGTTGAACATATAATCAACAAGGCTTCACTGCGGTAAAGACCCATCTGGATTTACTCTCAACCTCGGTCAGCTCACTCTCTGAGAAGTTTGACAGTGTCTCAACAAAATTTGACCATGCCATTTTAAGACTTGACAACGTCGAAAAACACCGTGGGGATTTTGATACCAGGATAATAGCAGCAGAAGGTACGATTGCAAGCCTCCGGACCCCCGATCCTTCTCACCAAATCCTGGACAACAAAAGTTTCATTCGTAGTTGCCTGGCCGAGATGAAGCAAAGAGCTGCCAGGAAAAACAATCTCATTTTATTTGGGGTACCCAAACAAGTCTCTTCTCGCAACAGCGATGGCAACATGGTAAAGGAAAATGTTATGTACACCATCTCGAATCTTTTCTTAGGAATTATTCCTATCAACATGCTTTCTAAGATACGAGCTTCCGGACCTGGTGTTTCCCACAGGAGATGTTGAAGCCCCATCCTATGAAGCTGGTCTGCGAGACGGTGGAAACAGCGCATGCGTTATTTTATTCGGTCTTATGAGCGAAGAGGGATGCCGGTACAGAAAATCGTCTGGAACAAATATGTATCTCGCTCTACCGAACAAAGGTACAGCTGGAAGAATTAGCAGAAGCCAAGAAGGAGTTAGCATCTCGGCTTGACGATAAATTCAACACCACTGAGTTTGGATTTTTTGGTTATGACGTCTTTCAATATGATAGAAATATCTTTTCCAGTGACAGCAAGCGTGGCGGTGGGGTCTTGTTGCTGCTGTTCACGGTTTGAATTGCGTCGGTCTCCTCACTTTTATAAGCACAATTGAGCACGCGTTTATGAAATTTTTAATTGACACCGTAACTCATATTATTGGCTTCGTATATAATCCTCCAAATGCAGGTTTAAATCACTATGTCGAATTGTGTGATATATTTGAGGATGTTACAAATTCATGTCCAGATGCAACTGTAAATATTATTGGGGATTTTAACATGCCCTACGTGACTTGAAATATAAATTCTAACCAGGATCATAAATGCATCTCAAAAAGGACCACCCTATTGAGCGAACTATCTGGAAATAATATCCAGTGGGTAAAGAAAAACATTTCATTACGGTACAAGCTCCCGTGATTGCAGAGCTTTGAGGACTCCAAAGTTTGTTAGATGATCCTGGTGAACATAATGCTGGGTGTCTAGATTCTCAAAATATATTTACTTCTTCGAAATTTGTTGCCTTGGTTAATATCAACTGACTTTGGAATTACATTTGGGCTATATTTATATTTGACCAATAGCACATTTTTGAGACTCGTCAAGAAAGTTCTGGAATAAAACTCCCCATATTATATTTTACAGATGTAGATACACCACGACCACGAAACCACAACGCTTCAGCAGGACTGCCAATACAAAGTGGGCAGAGGCGTAAGTATATAATAATTTTTTGAACTGAGAAAAATTGCTGTGATTTACGAAAAAAAATCAAAATCGTTGGCCCCTGAAGGACTTTGGAACAAGTTTCGAATGTCAATTAAAAAAATACACATTCTTATAGGAGATTAATTTCGCATTCTTTCTCTGGATAAGATGCTGTAACTTCTTCCGTTATTAATATAAGCCTGAAGGCACCGTTTTTACAAAAAAAACTCTGTCCGCCGCGTGAGAACATTATCATCGCCTTCAATTTTGAATCAGAAAAAATCATTTTTCAACTGAAAATGGAATAATTCAATTTTCATTTGAGGATATTAATTATTTCTATCCAAGCTGATGAAATTTCAACTAAACTGATGAATCTGCAACTGAAATAGTTGAACTGTATGCCAAAAAATGAATTTTCAACCATGAAGATTAATTTTTTACAAAAAAGACGTATTTTTCATAATGTAGATACATTTGAATTTTTGAATAAAAAAGATGAATTCGCTACGACCACTGTAAAAAAATTCTAATATAGTTCAGAAATATTTCCTTATTGAAATCCTGACTCTACTCTAAAAACTGCTTAAAGTACTTTCTTCATCTAGAATTCAGAAGAGAGAAGTTTCAAATTGTGATTAATTCTGACTTGGAAGAAGGATTTTTTTCAAATTCCTTTCTTCTGAATCCGAATTATAATACTTAAAAAAATGCAATATTGTGCATCAAATGGCAGCGTAATAATTTTAATTGCATGATTCTTTAAAACATTGAAAAAAAGGAAATGGGCACCCGGGTACTCGGGTGTGCAATAATGCGGATAAAATTGGATGTGCGCAGAAGGGTTTAGAGGAAGTTTTCTTGTCCCTATATGAGTAATAATCAATAAAAAACCTCATGGTTTTTGGGACACGGATTAATAGTAACAATCGATTTGTTTAAAATTGTAGATCGTTTTTTTGGCATTTGAATAGAACTAGGAGATAAAAACAAGTGTACAAGAACTTCACAAATATAAATTTTCTTCTCAAAAAATTAGGTGCAGACCCAGAGCCGTTTCCATGTGTGCCTCCAAACAGCATCACAGTGTACATGACGGATGGCTCTGAATATGGAGCCATTCTTAAATACCACTTAAATCACGAAGGACCACCGAACTGGATGAAAGGTGATGGATCCCCTGGAAATCATTTCGCTTACATACATTTATCAGACAACCATGGTTTTACTCCACGTACCCCACTCAACTATCTGATGTCCCCATATCCCGAACCCAATCCTTACGAGCATGGTCCAGTCAAGGCTTATATGCGTATAAGAGAAGACCACTTTTATACAGCTGGATATTTTGAAAATTACCATGTTGGAATGACTAATTTCGATCGCAGCAATCGCATTTTTGTGACAATGCCAGCTGGACCTATATTCACTGCAGAGCTATTTAAACATGAAAATACACCTGTAATCAACGTACCTGAATGGCATTCTCCTCAATCTCAACTCGATTTATATGAAATGTTCTGGGGTTCAGCAGAATTTTGGCAGTATCAAGAGGCCAAATTTGGAAACAAAAAAACATATAGTCGGAAAGACATAAATGGTCCCGAAGGATACCATGTATCAGTTGTGGATGCAATGAAAAAGAGGCGTAGTAAGAAATTGTTTTGAGGGGCCCGTATTTTACTGAGAATTGAAAAACGGCGGCCCTGGGGCCCTTTTGCTGGGGGGGGGGGGGGGGCTCAGAAATGTCTCTTTTTCTGCCCGTTAAATGCGCCACTGCCAGGTATCGAGTGGATACGGCAAATGGATCACAAGGATGCAATGTTTTGATATCTATATTCGTGATCAACTTGATTCAAATTTCGAGATCAATTATCTGTCATTAAATTTTAACTACTCAACACATTGTGAAATTATTTGAATTTTTGACCCCAATAATGAACAATAAAAACCATTTTAAATTAAATTGTCAATCAAATTTAAAAAAAAATCATTTACTTAGCTCCATTCATTGGAATGTATGATTATTAGGTTGTGGATGTTTGTTTGCAAATGTCAGTAAATCTTGATCGAGGATCGATTATCAACTTGCAGGACTTGAATTTGGCAGAAAGGAATGTTTTTTGAAAATCTTCAACTGCAGGGCGTTCAGAACTGAAATTGAGTTACCTTGACAATCTTTTAATGATCTTGTTATTCTAAGAAGTGAACCTAGTAGTCCATGTTCAGTTAATAAGATTGGAAAAAACTAAGAATGTTAATTTTTGGCCAAACAAGCTATGAAAATTAACCAAAAAAGATGTATTTTACTACAAAGTTACATTTTCAGCCAGGAAGATGAATTTCCAACCACAAAGAAGAACGAATTTTTAACAAAAAAATGTTGAATTTTCAACCAAATGGTTATAGTTTCAAGCCAGGAATAAATTTTTTTATTGGGTATTCTTTATCAAGTCAGTTCCCATTCAAGAGAAAAACAAGGTGAAAGAGGGGTGGGGGGAAGAAAAATTATTTAAGAATCAAATAATTGAATTTTCACCTAAAAAAGATAGATTTTCAACCAAAAAAGGTGTAATACAACAAAATTGTACCATTAACTTGAAGGATGCATTTTCAACAAATACTTGGATTTTGAACCGAAAAGAATAAATTATCTACAAAGTAGTTGAATTGTGCACCCAAAAAATAATTTTTCAACAAAAAAGGTAATTTTATACAAAAATCTTAGATTTTCAAATCAATAGTTTAGTTTTTAACGAAATAATTGAGTTTTGTATCAAAAAAGTTAAATTCTCAGATAAGAAGTAGAAAAGAGGAAGGCATGTGGCCTACATAATTTCATTGACAAGTCACAGGGGTGCTGCTGCGTCCCAAAAATCGGATTGTGTACCTAACCGAGGTAAGCGCACCTAAATTATGACATGGATGATATATTTGTGAAGTATTCGAACATACAAAGAAAACATTTGGACAATTGTTTAACATTCTGTTTTATTGTTTGCATTCTGTAACACAAACATTTGGACACTATTTTATTGCAAAAAGCATAAGTTAAACTCTGTTGAAGATTATCCAGTAAAATTTTCGTGGATTGTAGATGAATATCCTCACTTTCAAGCGAACCAGACGAAAAATCCAAATTTGTTAGAAAAACGCATTTTTGATAACTATTTTATAAACAACTGGAAATCGTTATGCGTTCTCCATACGCGACTGGGCTGAAATTTTACACACATGTGGAATAAAACCTTCAGCTTCGAGTTATCATTTCAAACTTGTAGTACAAAATGATTGCGTTCGCACGACCCTCGAGGATATCACAGAAAAGATTATGAACTTTACACTGAAGTGTCTGTCAGAACATCATTGCAAGGAGGCATGATGGATAGCCAAAGCGGTTAATTATATCAAGCTGGTCCTTTTTCCTGGCGAATTCCAAATAACAGCATCTGAGAAGACAGCCTGCCAGGATGTTTGTATTTTCATCATACGTTTGTACCTTGAGGCTTGGTTCTGCGCGTCCAACGCTGTACAAGCGCCTTATCGTGATCTTGAATTCCTGAAAAATCTCTCTGAATACAAGAAAATAGATTAACTGTAACTGTCGCAAACAAGGTGAAAACGGTCGAAGGTATGAAATCTCCTGATTCTTCCTTTGAAGCTTGTAAACGTTTGATAATAAAATCGAAGGATGCTCCAGATTATAACGAAATTTTAACAAAAAACGAAGACCAGAAACAGTATTTACTACAAGTTCTAAGTGTTTATCACCTTCGCTTCCTGGATGAGAGGATGACCACTTGCTTGAGAAGTTCGTAAAGCTACAGTTATATCAGGAATGTTGTTTCTTGATGAAATTTGAAAACTTTCCACCGAATGGTCAGAAATGTTGATTTTTTTGTTATTTCATTAGCCAACATTTCAAACTTTCAAAACATGTTAGGTTTTCAGAATCACTTAATCCTTTCCGAAAATTTATTTCATATTTTGTTAAAATTTCTGAAAATTAGGTAACTTCTTAAAAATAGTAAACAGATGCCATTCCTACTTTAGTGAAAATTCCGAGGTAAATAGGGGATGAGTCCAAGAAGAATTCAAAATACAAAAATAAGGACAACCCTATTCCAAAAGGACAAAAGCGATAACTTGTACCCTCCTGCCTGAAAGCAAAACGAAGGAACAGATGTAGAAAACACACGGAAACAAAGAGAAAAAAAAATTAAGAGAAAAAGAGAAGTAACAGAGAGGTAGTGAAATAGTTATGTGAGCTCACCCCAGACACAATGAAGATTCCGAACACACGTGTGTGCATATCCGAGAGATCGGGTCCGTATGCAGAGATGAGTGTTGGCTGATAAGGTCATACTTCTCATCAGCCCGTGCATATAAGGATTCCCGTGCCTCTTGTAGTACAGTGGACGTAGACGTTTTGGCACTTTTGGTCTCTCCAATTGTCTTCCCGTGGACGTCCCCGTCCTCACGTGGTGACCTGGCCCTTCCATCCTTTTGGAGGAGGAAGCTGCAGCACTTGGCGCACTCTCCAGCTGGAGAGGTTGAGAGACTGCGGTGTAAAAATCTTATGCTTTTGCTAAGCTCTGCAGTCTCGAATACAAAGATTGCAGAGACAACCGTCTTGGACAATCATCAATGCGGAAATCTGAAAATAAAGACGATAGTAAGATTCTAATCAGCTGACATGTCACGACTATAAAAACAATGTTCATATTCTAAGACAAAAGACGGTAAAAACATTCTATGCATAATCTACGTGGAATTATACGTTAACAACCAACAGGAATTTCGGAAAATTTAATTTTTCAGTTTAAAGTGAGAGATGCGCAACAGTACACCTTTACGTCTCCCATCCAATCGTCTAAACACGGAAAAAACACTCGCGTTTACCGATAATAATCGAAGGAGCCAACAAGATAACCGCACAATCTTCTCTACATATTTCAACGGATCCAACCTCCAAAAAGCAAATTTCAAACTTACCGAAGCATTTTCAATGTCCGAAATTCGAAGTTTCAAACTATCCCGTTCTAAATCACACAAAGATTCAAGATCTCACTTTCGACATCGAATTTAAAAAAGTCAAATCAAAATTAACAATAGAATCTACGTGATCCTCACTAAATACCCCAGATAAAGCACTACTATTTTCATTGTCCACGATCAAATATCCAAAAATAACATTCAATAATTTCGGAAAGCGATCATCTGATTAAGACAACGATGTCATTTTACCGAGAAGCGAGTTGCAAATGACACAAATTCTAGACATGAACGCGCTCATCCAAAGAAAAAGCACTATCTAATTAAAACAAGGGACTTACTCACCATAAGCAGCTGCCGCTACAGAACTCCTCAAATCCATCGTCTAATATCAGCATTGCATTACAGAAAGAGAGGAGGCAGAAAAATAAAAAAAAAGACTCACCATGACATCTACAGCAATATAGGTATATACGAGTACCATTACCTCCATGATAATAGCACGTCCAATGAAATCTTAAGCCAATGCACCATTACAAAACACCTGGTCATCCATGGCAGAGCAATAACCAGAACATTATCTAAAATAGAACACAAAATTACCACTTTAGAATATCCAGTATAAGAACAATGAACAGAATTAATAGAGGTCAAATACATACTGGTACAGAGAGTGTTGTCAATGACTTCCTCCATAATCGAGTGACGGGACGTCGAGGTGTTCCCCGTGTTAAGAATATCTAAATCAGTAGTGATTAGGTATTTCAGTAGGTCATTACCTCTTGAGTTTATGTCCGTGCTACCCCACAAAGTATGGTGGGAATTAGCATCGCATCCAACCAGAAGAGGAATACGCCTTACCTTGCAATATTCGACCAGTGTACGCGTCTCCACTGGTGGGTTGGTATCGCTGCCATAAGGGAAATAAGCCGATTCGAAAGCTAGCCTTCCTATTCTTTTGAGATCCGTGGCTATTACCATCAGGTCTCTCGAACATAGTTCAAGCAGCGGAACAGCGTTAACTCCCTTCGCCAGTATGCAGGCCCTTGGTTTGGCCGCCTTGGGGTCCCTGTGCAAAGCGATAGAAGGGCCTGCTGTTGAGGGCCGCAAGAACCCTCGTCTGGGACTCGGGAATCTGCACGACTAGGAGATGAAGTCAGGATTAAGTATGTTTTAAATACGTAGCAGTACTCCTTCAATAAAATTCGAAAATTTCATTCTCTACAAAAATTCGAATACTAAATTTGGAGATGGCTGTGCAGCCCTGTTCGGTTCTTGACGTGTGCTCCGTTTCGTCTCGCTCTATACTTGCCATAATTTATTTATTAGGCAATTTTGTACTTTGTTTTGTGGCTCAGTGATTGTATTCGTATTCGGAGTGCAGTGTGTATGTCGGATTTGGTCATTTTTGGGCTCTTTGGCACTTGAAAGACTGTTTTCCAATTTCGGAGGTCGACAGTTCTCGCGTAGTTAATACGTATATTACAATGGGTGCTTGTCCCGAGTGTAATAAGACAATATCAAGAGGATCGCAGGGTGCTGTTTCCTGTATTAAGTGTGGCGTGTTCAGCCATTTAGCCTGTGTTAATGTTGGATTGTCTGAGAGGGAGTTTGATGATCTAAAGAAGAGACTGATCGATTTTATTTGCGTGAACTGCAAATCGTCAAGTGCTAGCGACACCTCCTCAGGATTGGATCAATGCTCCTTGCCAAGTGGAGGTATCGACCCCGCCAGAAAGGATCAGGTAGCTAACCCCTTACCCACAACAGTTTCTGCCGTCCCTGTCACTGCTGTGGCCCTGCCGCCTGGATACATCGAGGCTATCCGAAGTGCGATTTTACAAGCTCAGAGGGAAGCGGCCGTGCAGGCGCAGGAACAGGTTAGGGAAGCGGCCGTGCAGGCGCAAGAGCAGATGAGAAATCTTTTTAAGGAATTCGAAACTAAGCAACTTGAATGGATTGCTAAAATGAATACCACTGTTCAAGGAATCAAGACAGATATTTCAGAGAATTCTCGCAGAATCAATCTGCTTGAAAGTTCTACTGTTAGCAATGCGGAGCAGGTCACGTAGGTAAAGACCGAGGCAAACTCGCTAAAATTGAAGGTCGCTTCACTTGAAGCTTCTCTAAATTACCAAGAGCAAGCTGCGCTTCAAAGTACCCTTGAAATTCACGGGTTACCTATGAAGCCAAATGAGGATCTTCCATCGGTCCTAGAATCTGTTGCGAAGGCTCTTGATGCTCCCTTCGTTAAAGACGACCTCATGAATGTTTATCGCATTCGTAAATCACCTACATCAAATCCACTGCTTGCACCCATCATCGTTGCCAAATTTAGCAGACAGTTAGTAAGAGATAAAATAATTGAGCAGAGAAAAAAAATTCGAGATTTCTCTACGATCCATCTAGGCTGGCCAGATAATGAGAAAAGTCTCATTTTTATCCGTGAGGCTTTGATGCCCTATAATCGAAGGATTTACGCTTCTGCGTTGAATTTAAGGAGAGAAAAGAAGATTAAATATCTTTGGATTGCCGGAGGGAAGATCTTTTGTCGAAAGGATGATGGCACGCCTAGGATTCAGCTGTCACTGATGCAACACGTTGAGCGATTCCAATAGCAATCAGGCTTTCTACGGTATGCTTATACACACAATGGTGTGATATTATTGTTGTTAGGCTATTTGATGCTTGTTGATAAATATATTTTTGACATTTTTCAGTTTTTTTTACCTTGTACATATGTATCTTCAGATAGCAAACGTAATTTCATGTTTAAACCAGTAGTTTTAAATCATGATACTGGTCTTTCTGATAGTAATTTCATACTATTAGGCTCAATTGTCTACTTTGGATACCTTAAATGTTTTAATATCATCTCAATATTCACAGCTCTCCAGATATCCGGATATCGATCTACGAAATTATATCTACTTTTGTTGAGAATTTGTCTAGGGTTCTACGACACTGCTTTCTACATTATTTATTATTCCGTTAGTATCTTCTTAACTTGTATTCATTGCCGATATTCAAATTTGATTTGTACTTGCTTAGTTTGGATTGTGTTGATAATGGTTTTTTGTCTCAGTCAATTTTTACGTGTGCTGCGTAAGCTCCGTATTTTTGAATTGATTTTATGTAAAATCTTTCTCTTGATATATCCATGGATACCTTAAACATTTGTCACGTGAATACCCAGTCTCTCTTGGCACATTTTCTAGAATTCAAACATTTTTTCAGTACATGTTACTACCATATAATAGCTGTTTCTGAATCCTGGTTAACTCCCAATATATCCTCAAGCCTCGTTGTAATGAAAAACTATTCGCTCTATCGAAGAGACAGAGACGAGAGAAGGGGTGGTGGAGTTTGTCTTTTTCTGCATGATAGTCTGAAAGGGACTGTGGTTGGTGTGAGTTCAGTAGCTACTTACCCCACGACCGAATTTCTTTTTGTTGAAGTTAAGTCAACTTCTGATAGTATTCTAGTGGGAGTAGTTTATAAACCACCTAATGCTTCCTATGGCACTGAGCTTGAATCGGTAATTTTTTCATTTATTCCTAACTTCAATAGCATTATCCTTACTGGAGATTTCAACACTAACCTTAATCTCACTTCCAATCATTCTAAATATCTAACATCTTTGGTACACTCTTCGGGACTCTCGATTGTACCTCATGATTCTACTCACCATACTGATCGTTCCAGTACTCGTATTGACCTAATGATTGCAGACGATATTGATAAAGTTGTCTCCTACCAACAACATGCTATCCCTTTTCTCTCTAATCACGACTTGATCAACATTACCTTTAAATTTTCCTATAATCTAAATTCAAAACCAACCCAAAGACTAGTGCGGAATCTATCTAAAATTGATGAACATACATTCCACGAACATCTAATGACGTACGATTGGGAAAAAATATTACTAGATACAGATATAAATAATAAAATCGATGCTCTGACTAATTACCTAGTCTCCGCATTCAATAAATTTTCTCCGCTTCACGTTCCTAAAAACTTTAATAAAGCTGCCCCCTGGATCACATCCGAAATTAAAAATCTGATGAGGGAACGTGATGTCAAGCCGCGACTTGCAAAAAGAACAAAAAGCAGTATAATACAAGCTCAATTCCGTAAACTGAGGAACCTAGTTCAAACTAAGATTAGAGATGCGTTCAATCAATACAATTATAACGAGATTGCACATAGAGACAAAAAAGAGGACATTTGGCATCTCCTTAGACGCTTACACCTAATCCCGCCCAAGCACGAGTCTATAGATAGTAATTTTCCGCCTGATGACCTTTTAAAGACTTTTTTCACATTCCCAGTTCCAGA
The DNA here is from genome assembly GCA_932178445.1 of Andricus quercusramuli. Classification (NCBI taxonomy): domain Eukaryota; kingdom Metazoa; phylum Arthropoda; class Insecta; order Hymenoptera; family Cynipidae; genus Andricus; species Andricus quercusramuli. The sequence goes on from CAKNXH010001313.1 coordinate 297,400, forward strand.
CTTATCATCATCATTTTCCACTGCCCCTCTCAATTCAACATTTGATGACTGTGACTTCTTTTTCGATGACATCACACCTGAAATACTTTTGGAAAAAATACTTGAAATCAAATCAACTTCGATTGGAACTGATGGGATATCAATGAAAATGATTAAACTTGCCCTTCCAATTATCTTTGCTATTCTATTGCATATCTATAATGCTTCCCTTCAGGTCGGTATCTTTCCAGATATCTGGAAAAAGGCTGTTATATGCCCAGTTCCGAAAATTTCTAAACCTACTTCCCCGAAAGACTTCCGGCC